>JANTFB010122419.1:0-11452 GCA_026546635.1 Porricondyla nigripennis | reverse complement strand
CAACTGAAATCCGATTCATAAAATCCCACATTCGCCACATTAACTATTCCATGATATCCAGAAACATTTCAGTACGTGTGTATTGTGAACGATGGATGCACTGACTAGATACTTTCTTACTAGCCTTTCATTCTGTGCAGATTAACGTAGTACCACGACCGAATGCAATCGTATAAATGCTACGCCAAAAGTACGTCAATTTTATTATATTGATTCGGGCGTTCGCATCCCTCTGAACCGAATGAAGTGTGCGAGAGAGATAGTGTTACAAAACCAAATTTATGTATTCATGCGTTCGGAAACGTGAATTCAAGTGTTTCATTCATACGAGTACAGCTAGAATGTCCGTTTTCAAGCCATTCCAGTAAATAATAAATTTGGTTCCTTCGAATAACATGTATTGTATTCATACATAGGCTAGGCATTACACACCTATCGTACATTGTGTGTGTAGTTGAAAGTGTACTAAACTATCACGTGCAGTTGAACTCAGTATACTGAACTCAGTATCTTTCAGTATTGAAAGAACGGCAGAGATAATAGTACCCTACGGTGACTTGTCAGAGTCCAGCCGTCCAGCGAACATAGGCATATCCATATGCTGAACTGTGGTTCGATGATGGGAATGCACTAACATAGGAATCGCGCGGTATCGGACTTAAGCGCTGAACTATGCCAAGTGGCTGAAGGTATGCTTACCGTGGCGTCTCCACTGGAGACAAACAGTGAGACTTGGTACGGCTCCACAACATCTCAATGTTTTGGTGGAGGCGGCATTAAAAAATCATTGGAATTTTTAATAGATACGCCACGTTAGTCGTATCTTTAGTGGGTCGGCACTTCTCTTGTATCTCTACTCTTAAAAAGGATTGGACTGCTTTTGAGAGACCAAACCTGCATGACCTTAGTCCGTGATTGTTTTGTGGGCATATGTAGGTTTCCGCATGAAGAACTTTTGCCATGAATTACCAAACGAAACGAACAGCGGTCCATTTATTCATAATGTTTCCACTCGTCCACGTACCTACGTGGTACCTACGTGATGTTTTGCTTATTAACTTTCAATTAGTACTGCAAAGATTGGAATTTGCAGAGCTTACCTTGTTACAGACTTCATTAACTCTAGTGCGGTTTACATTAATATTATCAACCGGCAATCGGCTAGATCTCATTGGACGAGGATATGAGATCAGGATGTCTCAAATTCTAAGTAAAAAATAGTTGTCGTAGATATATCCGATACCTAAATCTGGTTGTTAATAATTATTTGTGTTTTTTTTTCGCAAAAAAACCTGATCCAAAACCTGACTGGGGTCTGCACAGGCTCACAACTCGAAAAAAATGCATTAAAAAACAGCCGAAGTAATACACTAATGTATTCATTCAAATTCATGACATCGAATATTGTTTAGATTCTCGAAATCAATGGAAATGTTATTTTTCGCTTCCATAGTATTCCTTACAATAGTAGAGGAATAAAGGCATTTTATTAAATGTTTTTTTTATCATGAATACAGTTCCATGGTAAATGCGAGTTTTTGTACATATATAGTATACATATTTCGGAATTCTAACAACTTGTTGAACGTAGTGCTATTGTACCGCAAAACAACTATCAGCGATCTCATCGAATGTTTCGTACCACGGCGTAATATGATTTCTTCGCTTTTTGTATATTTATATAAAAACGAAAACCACACCTCCATCAAAACGATTGGTTAAGAGAGGCGCATGACAAAAAAAGCACGCACATACACAATGGCACAGCGGCGGGCAAAAATCGCTACGGCAAACAAGGAATGTATTCGTGCGCGTGCAAACAGTGTAACGTAACATAACATATATACGAGAGCACTAGTGAGCGTAGCGTGCATACATTTGTGTAGCTATGTGCGCAAAGATCATTTTATTTCGTCTTATTTTTTCTTCTTCTTTTATTAAGACGTATCATTTACCACATCGGAGTACTTTTATGTTGATGTCATTGAGACGAAGTCGATGTGAGGGTGGAGACAAAAGTCAATGGAACAAAATCGAAAATGCTGTTACATAATAAAATAATCCGTGCTATGGAACAAACGCACAGCTGTGAGTAGCTGCTGCTCATTGTTTTTGCCATTTGATTGTATGGGAATATGTAGTTCCGTACAATGTCGCCACATGGCGTCTGCTGGTAGGTATTCCTTGCTATTAAAGTTCAGCACCTTTCAATTGCTTTGGACATTTACGACAAGTGCTTTGAGTGAACCAGTTGTGATGGGATGCGAGAGTATATAGACGTTTTTGTTGTATGCTTCTCCGAAGGTCATAAGCTATTGATACGTCGCCGTTTTATGATTGATATGCTTAGTAAAAATGTCAATAAAGAAACAAAAGTGGCATTTTGACGATCAACGATCATGGTACAAACATGTACCATTTTTACTCTATGTCAATTCGATTCGGACACCGAACCAGAATGGTGTGTCTCGAATTTCCTGACTTTTCGCGAGCACCACCTTGAGCCGTGCGTAATAAGTGTGAGCGTGAAACGAATCTGCTGTTTCTGTTGCTTTCGGGAGCAAGACCTACGGTTGAAATGCTCTGTTTCCTTTTCCTGCACATATTTTCTTTTTGCGTCTTTCAGCGTGTTTCACCCGGCAACCTGAATCATAAAAAATGATAAGTATCTCGTCTGTGGAAAATAAGAAAAGAAGAATGCACCATTTGGCCATCTTTATCGGAACCTTGATTTATTTGTGCGGGGTTCTGCGTGTGCGTGTATAAATGCTCTCTGCTAAATGGTGTAAAAATTCGAGATGTGTCTTCATTGTGCTGTTAAATAGACACTTTCATTTGAAGTACCTACCCATAATATCACCACCGTTATGCATTGCTGGTCTCTCACATCAGAGGTCTTGAGTCTTTGACATAAATGGCAAACCGTATGGATCGAAGAGAATGCAGTAACAAATGCGATGGAAGAAAAGCAAAACGGCAAATAAAAGGCGAGATAATGCAGAAGAAAAACACCGGAAAATGATAACAAAATATAATAAAAACGTAGAAGCAGTCGATGTCTATGTGTAATGTGTATTGTCTGACTGATGGTATATGTGCGTGCGAATGTGCAATAGTATAGGTGAGTGTGTGCATGAAAGAGAGAGAGAAAGAGCGGCGTACGCCATGTACTTAGTTAGGTACTATAGTGCGAGGAGAGCACACATGTAAATCGCATACTCTGGCAAACCAATAAATGCTCATGGAATGGGGGAGAAATGCGCAAAACCAAACACGCCAATTGACACGAACGCAGACAGTGAGGCATGCCTTTCACACGCATAAGCGAAACATGTGAAATTACCGTTACACTGCCGAGTATATTGGCGGCGGCGGTCTCTGGGAGAAAGAATAGATACTTTCATTGAAGATGATATAGTAAAGCACAGCAAAGCAGGTTTATTAACAATCAAAGGCCTATGCTATGCGAACGAACGCAAAAATCATTCAGCGAGAGTGAGAGATGTGACGGGGTACGATCCCCGCTGTGTTTATGTAGTAGTGGTGGTGGTGGTGGTATTTTGGTTGCGCCACTGTCTACTGTGTATTCAATATGTATTAAATTCGGCGACGGTGTGCGACACACGATATGTGTTTGTTTGCGGGCATTTGTACGTGTTGACGAGTTCCCATTCACTCCGTATATTTTTCGGTCTATTCATTTCCATTTGTTCATTCACATACTTGCGTATGTTCGTGCAGACGTGTCGACACGCGTGCACACCGAGTCAAAATCTAAATGCCATTCGCGCATCGAAATTTCCGAATGTCTCCTCGTGTCGTCTCTGTCTTGCCAACATCGTTCCGTGTTTCGGCATCATCATATCTTCCTGTAGTGTCGTGGACGTCGTCGACGTCGTCGTCGTCGGCGCCGCCACTTTCGTCTGTCCTGATTCTATTCCTCGTCCTCGTATAATGCCGTCAGTGTATGGTTTGAATGTGGTGCGCTCCATACTGTCGTTGCTCACGCTTCACACATTTTAGATAAATATTATCAGCAGCGCATCGGAGAAACAACAATATTTATTTACATTCACAATCACTATTCGCAGTGTTGCCGTTTGTGTTGGTGCGCGCGACGTCTTTTTTATCAGCTGAATAGTCGATGATATTTTGCCTCTTTCTGTTCGAGGCGACTCGCGTGCGCGCTGGTGTAGTGAGAACCATTATCAAAATATCAAGAATAAAGATAGCGTTGTTTGTCGTAGTTAATACTCATCAGCACACAACCGCATTCATATACGTACAATAGATAGTCTGTGTGTGAACGAGTTCCTCTTCGGCAAGCTGGCAGGCAAACAGGCAGTCATCAACTGCCGCAAACCAGCACACATCATACCAATCCAGAGAAAACTTCACATATTACGGTTGAAAATACTATCGTTCGAGCGATGGAATTTAATGCGTTTCGGTCGACGTGAAAAGTGTTTGTGGATTCGGTTACCGAACTATTCGGCATTTTTTTGGCGCAATCAATTTTGAATAGAGATCGTGTGCATTTTTCGTTCTGAACATTTTGAAACTGTTGGAAAACCATATTTTCATTTTTTGTGTGTGTGCCTGTGCGTAATCACTGCGGAATACCGTTTGTTGATTAAGAATTACGAAAAAAAAACGAAAAAAAACCAAAGAAACAAGAGCGATATCCTCCAAGAAATAGGATTCAGCGAGGTAGGAAGGAAAAGTGTGCCGTCGAAATCAGTGTTCGAAAAAAAATAGAAACTTGTTGACATGCCAAATATGTCTCAAATATTATTGAAATCACAGTCGGATCATATAAAGCGTCCCATGAATGCATTTATGGTGTGGTCACGTGGTCAACGCCGGAAAATGGCGCAAGACAATCCAAAAATGCACAATTCGGAAATATCGAAGCGACTCGGCGCCGAATGGAAACTATTAACGGAATGTCAGAAACGTCCATTCATCGATGAAGCGAAGCGTTTGAGGTAATCTTAAGCTCAAGTCCACTTGCATACATATCATTGCATAGGTGTGTGAACGATCAATCAATACATGCAATGGAAATGAGTAGAACAGAATTTGAAGTACTCATTTCGTGAATCCGTTTAGTCGCAACATTTTGATTGCAAGTGAATTGAGTGTCATTGTAGTCATGTGGCCAATTTGATGTTCAAAATTTGCCGTGATGCTGTATGCAATCATATTGTTTTCAGAATTGCAAATGAATGGTTGCAGTTGAATTAAAACGTTCAGCATGAAGCAATTGCATTGAACCATCGAATCGGAAGCCCACGCTGTGGGACTTTTAAGAGATTCTTTTGTTTTCACGCACACACCTGGAAAACATGCACAACCATATACATACGAACATTTATTGTGTAGTCGATAACATCATTGGTCGGTGAACAATTATTATTTTGTATTATTACGTTTTTATGGCCAATAAACGATAACCATTCACCGTCATCCAAATTGGCTTTTGATATTGGGATTGTCGTGAATACACTGCATACGAATAATAGTGGATTGTCCGTCGGCAAAGCGTTTCTAGGGAACGCAGTTTATATCCGTGTTGCATAAGTTTTTCAATCTCCTAGAAGTTCTCTCGACTATATTTGTTCCCTGTTCCCGTCTGACTGCAATTAAATTTGGATTTCCGGCAGGATGTTCTTTAATTCATTATTTCATTTTATGCTATCGTAGGGCACTGCATATGAAAGAACATCCTGACTACAAATACCGGCCACGTCGCAAACCAAAAACTTTAGTGAAACCACAAATGCCACCCAATCATCAGAAGCATCATTCACATATGCAATCGAATAAAGAATCACAGCAGCCACCGCCGACACAGCCACAGCACTTGTCATCACCGAAATATCCATTTTCTTCATCACTGGAACTAACACTTGGAATACAGCCGCGAACACCGACGTTCCCATTGGCTGGTCATTATCAATTGTCTGCATCGCCGTTGGACACAACATTGGCCTTAGATCTGCAAGCACGTTTACAGCAAATGTATGCCGGCTCATTGTATCCACCATGGAGATATTTTGGATGTCCATCGTCATCAGCCATCGCGCCAAATGAATCACAGAATTCATCATCTCCTGTAGCATATGTATGTGTCAAACCGCCGAAACGCACATCATCGCCAGTCAGCCAAAGTCAGAATTCAAGTACATCTTTGCCCAGTGTTATATGACCAACTCCATTGCGCTTCAGCGCCGAACCGACCGTCTGAATATGTTTGACCTTTAATAAATATATGCGTAGTAATAATAATGTTACATTTGTAATGCATACCTAGTTATTTACGTCAACCAATTTGCATGTTCATCTGTTTTGTGTTTGATAAATTGACTTAATTCTCTTGAGTGCAAAACGTATTACGAGCGGAGACGATTTTTGCTTTGCGGCCATCAGAACCATGCAACTGACTCCGATATTAAAGACCGAGGAATTTTCCTGAAATAGTGCATAGATCGTGGTTCAAGTCACACTGAATGAATTTTTACAAGTTGTGGAACAATCTATGAATATTTATTTATACATATTTTCAATATATCCTAAATGATAAATCCGTGACATCTTATTGAATCGAGACACCTGTATCATTTAGTGAGAGCAAATGAAAGAGGTCAAAATATTATTATCAATTACCAATTCATTTCCGAACGCACTTATATCTTCGCACTAAGACATGTGAGAGATAACAAGGACATGCATCCGAGGTTAGGAGAGGAAAGTTCGAATTTACGCAGATCTATTGTTTTTCACTGTTCTCAATTTTCCCAATACGGGTTCAAAGTACCTTGTTGCGACTTTATGAATAGCTTGCTGTATGCTGTACCCGAAAACAATGACATTAATTACAAAGTAATCCCGAAGATCTATGCTATGCTCGAAATGATAGTCATATATAAATAGGCAGGTGTGAACCGTGAACACAGAAGAGCAACGCGTGAATATGTTGCAGAATAATGTTGACCTGCGTAAGCAATGAACTGCACCTAAGTTGATACGAGCTATCGAAAATCCGTTAAAATCCTCAATCATCCGAATCCTACCATCTGGCATAGGTATGCTTTGGGCTGTTTTGGCGACATCATTGCCGAAGGATGCAAATGTTAGTGAAAATGTGGAGACATTACTGAATCTTCGTCCTCGATTTGATACAGATCAGACCTTTCGGTTTATTAAAAAGGTTGCACTAGAAATCGACAGGATCGTACCATGTGATCTGTCTATTTAGCACACTCAAACATTGTAGATTACACATATTTTATTATTGTATCATAAGTTACCCACCAACGCACCTGCTTTGCAGAACTACGGAAAAACTACTAACTGATTCGGCTCCCGATGAGACCATTCCATATGGTATTCCGACTGATCCTTGTGCCGACTGACTCGCAGTCCTGGCGAGTCATGAACGAACTCAAATCCGCCATCGTTGCGATCTGTCTTTTTAGTTCGGGTCAAGCTCTTTTAATACTCATTTGGCGCCGAAAAATTCGCGACACCAGAGACTACATTATAACAGCAACTAAATTTCACTCATCCAGATCAAATTTTTATCTTTCCGGTACCAAAACTGATACCACCACCTACAACGAACTAATCAACTGTTCAGCTGACAAACTAACAGCCAATGTATTCGATTGATAGAAGCTGGAAAGGGAATAAATGGAATGGCGACGGTGTGAGCAGGACTCAGAGGTCCTGCGCTCCCACAAAGGAGACACAGGAAGCAGCGAATAACAGAACTCATGAGAAAAATGTCGGTGCCTATAAAAGATCGTTTGCCGCTTCACGGCGAAAGTTCTGATGCCGACACAGTAGATTCCGGGTATCATTTCATTCGGGGAATTTCCGGTGATGTATGAATTATTTTTAGGAGCGGACTCTTATCGGAAGAGTTTGGCTCTTTTATTCTGTACATCAGCAACCGATCATAAATTTAACGCGAACAGGCGAATATTCGCCTGAAGCACTCGTTTCAAGAAATATCATCCGTGAATCATATCGTTTTTTGCAGCATCATTTTCAATAGAGCAAGAATTACCTTGTCGAATATATTTGTGCATGTGCATATTTTTCAGGCATCGTTTTCCGCTAATATGTGGCGGAATGTGACTTTCTCAAACGCATCAATAATATTACTTGAACTATGAAAATTCATTGTGAAAATGAATGAAACATTCTATCTAAGGATATTATCGTCCATATGACGTAGACTGAAGGTCAGTGCTGCGAATGTGTTTTGTATACGATAACAGATTGCCAAACAATATCAAAAAAAAATGTTGTTGAAAAAGAATTGTGATAAGAGATCATATCAAAACCTACAAAAAATAATTGTAACTGCATCGAGAAAATGTCGATGATGAAGTGGAGAGTCAAAGGAAATCTGCTATTACATTTTTAAACTCATTTGAATCTAATGAAACCAAATAGAATACATTCGAAAAAAAAATATAATACAATATGTCTAGGTATTCATTTGTGAGTTGTTTACTATAGAAACTGTGAAGAGATTTAGTGTAAGGGTCCATTTGTTCAGTTATAGATATCTTTATGTGTCAGGCCTGTGTCGACTGACTGGAGATGCGTTTTCGGTTCGAGTCTCTATTTGAGGTCTCTAATATTTACAAAGTCATGTCTGTCGTCATTCGGTTTGAGTCTCTAGTTTAGTCTATGCAAATAGTAGAGAGAGCTCAAGTAGAGACTCGAACCGAAAACGTATCTCCAGTCGGCCGGCACAGGCCTGATACGATGCAATCACGGCGCAGCAACATTGTTGCACGCATATCTTATGAGTTCAGTTGACGTGTTCAGGAAATCGCAATACAGTCTACGATGTACGTTAGAATGGTCCTCAACATTTTTGTTCGATTTCTTATGCTAGTATCTCGGTGTCGGAAGGTTTGAAGGTGACGATTTAAAATCATATTTGAGTTTCATCTTGATTGTACAGTGTGAGTGGCGGTGTGAGGCTGCGGGATGAGCAGATGTTTGGCTGATATGTGAAGCATAATGAGAGAGATTCATACACAACCCCAGCATCAGCTGCAGCAGCCATTCGTCACTCAGTCTCGCGCAGCCTTACTCTGCACAGATTACAAGTTTCCGCCGTTCATTATGGCTGACATTTATGTTATGTACTTCTAGCATACGCGAAAAAAATCATTCTCAAATTCACGAATGAGTCGTTCGGCGAACGAATATTCTCAGTTCTTGTGATCGAGTTACTCTACTATGGTAAAATTCTTGAAGACCGCCAATGTCTATGAAGTGAACCAACCTGGTTCATTTGGTGTTTATCCGCTGATGGTAGTGATCATAACGGGAAACAGGGTGGAAATAGCGCTTTGGAATACTCTAGAGAGTTGCAGAGAGTGGAAAATTACACGAGGTCCGGGTTCGGAAAAATGCCCAGGAGTTGAGGAAATTCGGGAAAACTGTTTCTCATCATTTTCTCAGCTCCGGGGCTTTGTCCGAATGCGGCTGTATTCCAGAACTGTCCGAACGCGGACCTCAGATATAGTAGTTTTCCATTCTGTGCAACTCTCTAGAACATTCCGAAGCGCTATCTCTACTCTGTTTTCCGTTATGACCACTACCATCAGCGGTTGAACACCGAATGAACCGGTTGGTTCACTTCATAGACATTGGCGGTCTTTCACGATTTTTCAAGGATTTCTTAATAGGAGAGTATTCGCGAGCAGTAGTGACAGAGTACATCTGTATTTCATGCCGGTCATTCACGTAAGAACAAAAGAATATTTAAAATTGCGTCGCAATCAGAACTGAACGTTTCGTTGGCAAACACGAACGTTTCCTTGAGCGTTTGCGAGTTGTTCCTATTCGCGAATGATATTTATTTTCGTCAAGAGTGCCATTCGTAAATATTCGCCAATTCGTGAATCATTCGGAATGTACGACTAAATGTGATTTGAGGAAATATGAAGCGTTGTCTGATCGAGTCGAAACTCAAATATGATTTTTAGGTCGTAAAGTGGCAAATGCGGCAAATGTTAATACGAATGTAGAGTGGCAAATGCGGCAAATGTTAATTTCTTATCAATATATATTTCGCAACAGAGCCGCAGCAACGTCGCAACAAGGTCGTTGCGAAACATATTACCACTTTTTGCACAATACCTCTGCCGATGGATCGATAAATCTGAAGAATTACGTATCTATTTTGAGAATCAGAGCTGGACTATTCTGTCGTAAGGTGAATATAATTCAGTCCTAGCCCAGACTTCATATACTCTCGTGCACGCTAGAGCGTCGAGCACACACACACACGTGCGTCGAGTTGTGTTTACGCTGTGCGCGAGACCATTCTAAGTCTCAATTTCGCTATGGTCAGAATTATATTCACCTTACGACTGCATAGTCCAGCACTGTTGAGAATACAGAGTTTCCCGTTTTTTCGTTGAGAAGGAAAAAAGGGTTTTCGCGTAAATTTGCTACTTCCTATGTTCGCCATTTTATGCGAATGAACGCGACTCAATGTGCTCGATATATGTAGATATTTTCACCGAACTGGACATATTAACACTTATTGTATCATAATTTCAATGTACCGGGGAAAAAAGTTGATATAAGTGAGAACTCGTTTTTTTTTCATTAATTCATTTATAGTTAAATAAAATTACGATGCGGCAAATGATGCGACTCACACAAATTTCATGGACACAAAATCCCTGCCTGGATGGTGCTGCCATAAGGCCGAATTGAGAGGAAAACGTAAAAGTGTCGAGTACATATTTGTGTCTTGCTCGTCGTCACTTTCACAATCATTTGGTAATACGAGTACACTGGGGTGTCTCATGTGCGCATGACCTCTGAGTGCGCAAAGATCTTTTCACGCGCGTTTATAGTAAATAATAAATACACCACACACCTAGCACATAAATCACATCAAACAATCTACATCTACACGTTACACAATAAGAACAATGAAGCGGTTCAGAAAATCTCCGTCCAGTTGTTTATCCTTGCAAAAATTGACTTTTGTATTAAATAATGATGTTCATTGTCTATGCTCTATGGTGTGTGTTAACATTAACACCGACAGAATGACATGGCCTGTACGTGCGGATTCGCAATAGCTATTTTTATGTATGTATTACTATTGTATAGAATAGTATAGAATAACGGTTGTAGGGCATAAAGGTCAGGTTCAGATTAAGATCCAAATGACTCCTGGCATCAGTCTATGGGTCCGAACAAGTATATATGATCGTAAGGTCCAGACAGTTTTGGTAATGTCTTTCCTGTGCAGTAATCAGTGCATACGTCTGGACGTCGGGGACTCTGTGCAATGTGCAGTGTGCCCGTGCACATTGATGCAAACGAGGGGGAGGGGGGTCACGATATCACCCAAACCGAAACTGATATTGATGCATAAAAAAGCATAACAGTGGACCTC
>JANTFB010122308.1:0-11455 GCA_026546635.1 Porricondyla nigripennis | reverse complement strand
GGTCGACATGAATGAACAACATCACATGAATGTAGCGAGAAACGAAATGACATCACAAAACGATTGAGAACGCGAGAGGAGAAGCGAATAGAGAAAAACGACAAGACCGAGCCCAGTGCAAATTCAGTTTGTGTGTGTCTGTGCGGCCGTGTGCTGGTGACTGAATCACGATTCGAGAAATTATTGAATGAGCTCCGGCATCATTCATTGGAATTAATGTGATGTGGTGTACTGCGTGCAACAGCTAATTTAGCTTTTTATAAATGCATATTTATTACGATTCAGTGCGATCGAGAAGACGCACCACCATTCTATAGTAACGTCCGAGCCGTGGAGAGACTACCGTCGAGTATATGAAAAGTTAGTCGCTTGTCGCTATTAGTCCAACGTGTTGTGTGTGCACGAAACTGTATGCCATCGAAATACCAAAAACGTGTGCTCATTTCAATCAATACAATTGACGTTAAATCACAAGTTTCCACACAATACACGCCATACATAAAGTGAGACGCACGTCGCACCAAAAACCAGCACCATGTCGATGCGGGGCCAAGCGAATAACAAGAACAATAACAGCAATAACAACAAAAATAACAACAATAACAGTCCGCATCACGAGAATGTGTTCACAATGCATCGGTCCGTCACAATCGTCACGCCACAACGTTGCAATTCCTTGGATTATTTGAATTTCGAAGAGAAACGTCAGTTGATCGCGTCGTCGTTGTCATTATCAGAAATTTTGCAATGCGGGCCGGCCGCAGCGGCCGCACATGCGGCAAAAGAAATCGCAGAGACCACAGTGATTGGTAAGTTTTTTTGAACGGAATTGCGCCCAATTCTGATCGAAGGAGGGCGAATGCTATCGACTGCTGGCATTAACCATTTTCCCCACTTTCATCCCGACGACTCACGACACATTCCGTTCGGCAGAAGACGACTGCCGAATTTTCCATTTCCAATTCGCGTTTTTTCCTATCTGTTGAAATAAGTTTTGAAATGAAAACAATAAAAGTGTGCAGCGAGCGTACGAAATCGTTGGACAACACTTCGTACGTGATTCGATTGTGCGTCGTAAAAGACTCCATCGTGAACATTTTATGACGGCAGTGGTAAGTGCCATTCCATACAGAATCGCTGCTCATACGATACACACCCACGTTCATCGATTATGCCGTGCAAGTGTGAATGATTTTTCAATTTTATTGCATATAATTGCATTGCATACGTATTGCTTTTTAATGGCATCTAATTGAAACGATGCGATAGCGTGAAGTTCCCACGCAAACAATACACTCGACATCATTCAAAATGTCAAACAAGCTACTCTCTTGTCTCATGTCTCTACCTTGCCGAAGAACCACTGGTGCAGAAACTGAACATTACATCGCTGCGGATGAATCCTCTCAGAGTGCACACCCACGCACTGTCTCCCACAGGCGCAACAAAAGGATTCGTGACATCTGTGGCTGTCAAGCGGGGCGCAAGGTTTCCATTGGGAAGTAGCATGCATCGCAAGCTGTTGAATGCGGCAGCGTCCTTATCAGGCGGAATTATTCATGATTGAATGCAATTCCAAATAAAACGGCTCGTCGTCGGTTGGCCTGTGTATTCTCGAAACATTTCAATGTGATTCCACATGACGACTGGAGCGGAAACGTGGAGGTGAAGGTGACTCACATCCGATCGATTTGTTCTATTGCATAACCAGAACACACCAATCAACGATGGCAATGACAAATTCATTCTTTATGCACAACATTCGTGCCGATTTCACGCCGTTTTTTGTGTGTGCCGATTGCAGAGAATGATCTAATCGTGCTCGCAACATCCCTAGACTCCCGAGTACACGAGCACGTTCCACCCAACTTCCAACTCTTCGCAATCAGTTGTGTCGAACGTATAAAATCAATGGAATTCCATCAGCGCGAATGGAATATAATCCAAGTTCATTGAACACGATTTCCTCGCGATTCTTCCATACTGTGCGAGAGTCGGCGGAAAACAATCATACCCCCGCAAATCAGTATGTCGGATGTATGACGTGTGGTCGCCTACGATATAATGCCCAAGAAGCAGCATAAATATTCGTTCCGTGTTTAGTTCAAAATATTGACGGATGCCGTCCATCCCCGCCGAATTCATATTTGTAACTCGATCCACTGGGCCTCGCCTCTGTCCCATACAAATATAAGCCATAAATCCGCTTATCGTATTATTTAGGTTGGAAGCTTTTCCGATTAGTGGAACACTAAATATACAGGCATACCGCATGCATCATTTTCCTGTGCGGTGACACAATGAAAACGAACCGATTCGCCCGATTGATAAATATTGAAATGAAATAAAACGCACCGAACTGAGAACCAAAAATCATGCTTACGACTCGCACCTGTAACGGCGTAGCATACGTGCTGGGAACACATCACATTAAAATCATATTTTTTTTCGGTGCGATAACCACTAGCGGCTAACATGCGAAGGTATAGGTGTAGCGATTCGTTACGTCTTACGTTGTCGTTGTTATTGTTAGTGGGAATCCATGGGCTCGTAGTAACGTTCTCCACCTGAAAAGCGAGAATGTAAACTGAGAAAGAATTTTATCTTTTCGCTTCGATTCGATTCGATTGTTTGTTTCTCGGACAAAAATATTTCTAACAAAAGCGAAATGAGGGAACGTTACGTCTTAGGTGTACGGTGTACGTGTACCTACGCTGTAGAACGGCTACACACGAAATAGCGTACGGGCACACTCACGCACACACGAACGCGATTACGCCTTACGCGTAAATTTACTCTAAATGGAATGAATGTGTGCTGCGTGTAGTGCGCGAAAGAAAAGAAAGAGAAGAAAAAAAGCAAAATCGGAGGCGCGAGCGATGAACAACAACCGCATTGCTATCGACGAAACGTAAAAAGTGATTCTTCTGTTATTCCCTTCTGCTGCTGACGACCAAAACCTGTTTCAGTGGAAACACGTTTTCAATAGTCTTTCTGTTGCCTGTTTTGTCCATTTGTTTTGTTCATACTCGGCTTTTAACTTCCCAATTTTGTTTTTCTCTCACCTGGACATCGTGCGGATGCCGTCGTCCAAATGCACAATATTTATAAATTAGATTGGCTTTGAATATGTTTAACGACTCTTAAAAATGGCTCTCGGCCCGTGCACAGATCACACATACAAACAAATCACCGCATCGAATGGTAGTGGTGGGTCGATAACGAATCGAACTTGCGACGTCATGGTACTGACCCTACGGCAAAGCGCGCGAAAAATGTTACAACTGGAATCGAGTGGACGTGAGACGGACAGCGCATTCCGCACGCATTCCACACGCATACCGATGTCTCGGTCTCACCTAAATATGCTGATTTTATTCAGAATCCGCGTTCCTATTTTCAACACCCACTGCTATCCGTATTGACCACGGCGATTTGTTTTTTTCAGCAGAGAGAATAGAGGACAATTATTTCCAATCCAATAACTTTTGCTGTAGCGAAGTGAAGCCGACGCACACACTTCAAAGGGAGACGACGGTCTGTGATTTGATGAAAATCGATAGCGTACTCATCGCGATCGGTCGTCATGCGAACGCATGTGTACCCGTCTGGGCCAATTTTTGGCTCTTATCTGTTGTCGTTTCTATTTATTTATCGAATGTAACTGCTAACGCATGCGATACGTGGAACAGGGTTATCCACATAATTGAAATTTTCCGTCGTTTTATCGACGAAATTGGAATTGAGATTTGATATCTGAGATGAGATTTCGTACGACCGACATTATTGGCCGCGACTGTGTGCCGCGGTTGGTCATGAATAAAGCATCGTGCGCGAAACCATTCGGAATTCTTAGAATTATAATAATTATGATAATTCGGATTTAAAGATACAAATATATTAGAGACGATTTCTCCGAGACTTTGCTAGCACCATTTTTCAACTTTGGAAGTATCCGAAAATCGAACATGTCACAGTCACAGCATAGTTCGGGCTGATTACGGGACGGCGTCAATCAATCAAAATTCAATAATTCGAATTTATTTTCTCTTTTTCTCATTTCCAGCGAAAAAGCAACAGAACGGAGCAGCGATAAGAACAAACAGTTTGGGTTCCGGAGCACGATCACCGCCACTGGAACGGAAAAGTAAATTTAGTGCGCTGGGGCGATTTTTCAAACCGTGGAAATGGCGAAGGAAAAAGAAAAGTGACAAATTCGAAGCAACCTCCAAATGTAAGCCACTTTCCTAGCCTCTGTCGCTGAGATGGAGAGGCAACCATTCGCTGTGTGCCGTTTTTCATGAATAATTTCTGTTGTTTTCTCCGCAGCACTCGAACGAAAAATATCATTGCGTGCCAACAGAGATGTACTCGTACAAAAAGGCATTTTACTTCCAGAAAGTCCAGTCATTTTAGGTACGTTCCATATCCCATCATTTTTCTTCTTTTGGCCAGTACATTTCGTTGAATTCGTGCGTGAGGGTCGGGCCAGTCGAACAACGAACATTTTAACGACGCTGGGTGCGTCAGAGATTTTATGTCATATTTATTCTGCTCTCGGGAGGTTTGTGGCAAGTTGGCGTAAACGCTCGTACGCTACGCTGGCGCCTACATCGAGCCAGCAACCAAACCACGGAGCAAAACGAGAACAAAAAAACTGTCGTTCGTTTTACCATGTTGACGATTTTCATGAAACAATGCCCCAACGAATTCCAAGTCGAAGCATAAAACATTTTTCGAGTGGAATTCTCAAAAGTTGGCATGTTCAAAACACCCACGATCCACCGCTACCACCTCTCCTCCCATATCGCATTGATGTCGTTTGAAATGCTGTAGGCGCCCTGCCACTAATTGTAAGGTGCGTCAGAAGCCCAAGTTGAGAGATGATGCTCGGCACAACGTCCAACCGTCAATCGACGTGGCAAACGAGCAGCTCGTGGCTTATGACTTCTTCCAACGGAATCCCATTCAAAACATTCGTTTTCACTTTGAATGGAGACCTGACCGCAAGCACATATGACGCGTACCACCTGTACACACTGCGCGAGCTTGTCGTAGTCGAGACATCAACCGTTCCCGTCTCGCATCGAGTCAAGACTTGTCTGCATAGTTCATTTCAATGGAATGGGCAACGAAATACAGTATATTCATTTCTCTGATTGCGATTTCAGGTGACGAAGCGTACAGCAGTTTGCTGAATGGATCAAATTCGAATAAACAATTAACAAATGCAATCAATAATTCATTACACAATACGTCATTATCATCTACAACAAATAATGTGCCTTCATCCCAGTCGGTGCAGCAACTTTGTTCTGTACAACAGCAACAGCAGCAGCAGCAACAACAACAGCAGCAACAACAAACACATTCACAATCGGCCTACGATATTGGTCAAGTCCCGTTAACACCACTGGCACAACATCAACAAGCACTTCATCAACAATTGCAGCAGCGATTCGCCGGCGTTAACAATAGTTCAGGTAAATGAATATGCTCACACCTCACACCACACTCTTCCCCACATTCCATTGAGAAAATATGTGAAAGAACTTTCCGCCGTTTTGCCTCGAATACAAATTCCCGAAATCACTGAAATGTACGCTCCAAGCTGGTCTGGTATCGTCAGTTACGTAGTCAAACAAACTGCAGTCACCCGACTAATGGGAACAGGATAGAAAGGTAGAAAAAGAGAGGCGGGTGGATCGCCGATTGTTTGGTGTGTGTGAAACGAAATCCCCACGGCGATGTGCCATTCGCATTGCTGCGGAACTTAATAAATCCGAGAACTGGCAGATACATTCCGCACACACACACACACCGGTAGGCAGGCAGCAACCGCATACTCATCACGAGTATAGCACGTATGTCGTTGCGAATGTGAACGCCAACCGAACACAACGAAATTGAGATGAAAAGACAACTGAAAGCTCATTGTGTATGATGTTGAAATGCAGAGATGTGCAGGGGCAGCTCTCTCGAACAATGCAGACATCAAAAGTTTCCCCATATTCCTGTGAAAGTCCAAGTTTTTATTATTCATGGCGACGATTCGAATAAAAACCCGATTTCAATTCGACGCATGGCCGTTGCATCCGGCGAATTCTGAAGTTCGGGCCAGACTCAATGGATTCGTTGCCGCAGTGGCGAGCCACGAAGCCGCCATGGCCGCCAGGAGAGTCAACCAATTGAATAAACAGAGAGATTAAATCAAAAGGAAAGGCATGCGTCACGTCATGCAATGAATCATTCCGTCGGCGCTAGACTTTCGGTGCCCCCAAAGCACAGCATTCACCCTGTATTGTTTTGCACACAGCACGCACACACACACACACCGACACGCATTCGCTAGCGAACCGTGTCCGATGGGGCGGTGCGCATGTGCATTGCCACGCACGCACACCCTCTCTCTCGCTCACGCACACATCGGCAGCGTGTAGGTCAGTGAATTTCCGATTCGGCGAAGTCGCTGCGCTGCTCGATGGGACGGGTGTTGGGCAAAGTTTACGTTCAACGTTTCCCGTCATGTGTATCGCGCGGTGCCGCTAAACGCATGGGCTGGTGTTGGTGCGATAAACGACGAACTTCGCTCGCATGTAGTTTTGACATTTTCCCTTCATTCCAAACCATTAACGCGCGCGTCTCCCATGCAGCCCGTTTGTCGTGTCGTATGCAGTCGAAGCTTTACTGTGTGCGCGCTGCCTCCCATCCCTCGTCGTTGTTTCTCTTTCGTCTTTTCCATTACAACATTCGCCTACCCGCACACGCACCACCGCACCACGGAACCATTTTTTCTCATTTTCTCTCCATTGAATATTGAATTCTTGACTTCTTCTTCTTATTCTTCTCGTTCATCATCATCTACTATACGCTACAGTCTACACCACATAAAAACGCAGGCCTACGTCGCGTACATTGATGCCAGGCCGTATACGTGCAGGTTCACGAGTAGCCGCATCTGCGTGCGCGTTCTCCCGTATGCGTGTGTGTGTGTGTGTGTGTGTGTTTGGCGAGTGCGAGCAGCAGCATTCGTTTCATTTTCTTGGAAATTCGTGTTTTGTGTGTTTTGTTTGTTGGCACTTTTGCTGATATTCTTTTTCGGTTTCCTTTCTTCTCCGACGATCGTCCCGAAAATTCGGAAAAAATTGAAAAAAAAATGGATAAACTTCGCGTTTTCGTGGTCTTCGCTTCGTGCACAGCACATCGTCGTGATATTTGCTGAAATCGGGAATAGTGTGTCAGACGACGGCAATCGCACAGTTCACTTTTTTCCATAAGTTCCGAACGCTCGGATGGTAGAGTGAATGGTTTTTTCGTTTTTGGAATGGAAGGCAGCAGCACCACACCAGTGTGGTAATGCTTTAAGCCCTTGTCAGTGTGAAATGGTCGATTGAATGGAACGAACGGCCCAGTCGCGGCAGTGAGTGGTGGTGCTGAAGCCATACTTTATTAGTTCATTTTTTGTGCGATTGCGAATGCAGAAATCAACTTCTCCGTGTTTCGTGTTGGCTCCGCGAGGCTCACACGTTCCATATAATTGATTTTGTGCATGAATTATTAATTGGACTTGGCCTCTTTGTCGCCGCTCATGTGTCTGGCGCGCGTGTGTGAGTGTGTGGCCGTGCACTCTGCGTGTATCGTGTGCCACATTCGATGTGCTGCTCAGTTCGACGATTGCGGGATAGTGGACCTGGACTACGAAAAAAAAAAAGGAATGCCACCGATTCTCTCGTGAATTGTAAATTATTCGGATTCGAGAAGTGATTCGCTGGTGCAAATTGACAGCGAAGAAAACGGAAAATTCTGTGAATTTCGACATGGGTTTGGCATAAACTAAATTGCGATTGGTCAACCGAATCGCCCACGAGGTCATTGTATATTTGTGGTGATCAGGATCCATCTATTCCGGCAATTCTCATCGATAGCAATTAACTGTGGCACGAGAGGGCACAGAAATGGGCGCATTTCAAATGGAAATTGCATATTTGAAACGAAAAATTCTATGATTCGACGACGTACAGACATCTTGCACACACGGACATGGACACGAACACACCGAAAAAAGACAACGGCGGAGCAGCCCTCAGTGGCCGAATTCTGTACTCAAAATGCAATATATTTACACTGTTAAATGTGCTCCGAGAAGTCAGTTCCCCTCCACTGGCGCTGTTGTGTTGAGAATCGACAACGATGGGGAACGCGGTAGCGACTGTCGTGGTGGTGTCTGACTGTTCGCGGCGAAGCGGCCACGCACACACACAGCACACTCATTGACGCGCCGATTCCGCGTTGTAGAGGGCAATGGGTGTTGTGTGCTCACCAGTTCGGTACGATTACCAGAACGTGCACGACTCGAGGCATCCAGTGAACACTGTTTATGCCACCGGCCCAACGTATGGAAACCATAAAATTCACTGTTTCTCGCCCTCGTAAGGTCTTAAGCATACAAATGCCCTGAATAAATTGTACCTTTTCTTGTGCCCTGATGTCCCATGCGGTGTGCGGAGGTGTGACAAATATGCGAAGCCGCTCGACAGACAGAACGCTCATATGGTATTCGGCAACGCTGAATCATCATTTCGGGAGCATTTTACGCGATTTTCGACAAATAGTTTTTCCCCCAACAACGACCTCTACTCACTCGCAAGAAACATTTTCATTCGTCGCGTTCCAATGGCCATCATAAATGACGGGCAGCGAGCATATTATATGGCACCAATTTGCCGCTCGCTAATCGCCTCCCATCGGCGAGCCAGTAAATTCATAAACGCGCCATTTTGTTTCGTTGTGTGCGTTCCCGCTGATTTAATGTCCCATCACACTAAGCGGCTAATTTGTCTACGTTTCGACTGTACTAAACGGATTCATTCATTAAATCGTAAACGAAACGAATTTATTTATAAATTCTGACCAATCCCGAATGGTATGCGCCCGAATCGCTCTCATACGAATATGAAACGACCGAGCGAGTGGTGGCCAGACGACAATGGCCACGACCACGACCACGTCGACCTGATGCATTCAGGAACTCGACTATCACACTCTATTTATAAACTGAAGCACACATGTATGTGCAATCCATGGCGATCTATCTTCGCCTCTATTCTGTTCTTTTCTACATTCTGTTTCGCTCGACACGGCCGGGTGCCGGTACTGACCGCGAACAACCATGTTTTTGTCCAACAGAACGAGAAGTGAATTTATAATTTACGGAAAGACTTAATTGGCATTTGTGTGTTTGACAACGATGAAAGTGAAGACAAATATTCGTACAATTTGTATTGAGTGAAAAGCGTGTGTGTGCGCTAAGGAAATCCAAAAAAAAAAATCGAGAAACTTTGGAGCGACGGAGTGGCTCTACCCATAGCCATTGATACACTCAACTCGCAGCGCTGAATAGTTTAAGTAGTTTTTCCTGAAAACCAAAGATTATTACCGATGATGGGATACATCATGGGCTGCGCTTGTTTCAAAGGTAATCATCGGTTCGCAGATTGCGATTCAGTGCGGGAATTCCAAGTGCGCTTGCAATGGCATATGCCACAAGGATTCACTGCTCAATAAATGATGACAACGTTCATGTATTCTTCGGTGACATCTGGTTCACAATTTTCATGGGAATTGCTCTTGGGAGATTATCGAATGTTCTATCCCAAAATATTAACCAGTTTTCCTGTTCTGTTCCTTCCATCCACAGGTAAGGGCACGAAGGGCATTGACGGACTGGGTAGTGGTAAGATTGTCTGTGTGCATAAATAATAAATAACCAAACCTTGAACTCATCTCTGTTGCATTCGATCACAAAGGGTACGGGAACTCGACGACCATTCGCTACGAGCTACGCGCACACACACAACCAACCGTTGCCGTATCGGTTTCGTGGAAAATGTTCACTTTTCACTTTTCCCTTCCTGTTTCTTTCACACTTGATAAGCGGAACTCACGCGAAAGACACTCGCACCCAATTACAATGTTCCATCAGCAGATAGGCGCACGGGGCAAATTGAAGCTATCGCATTCAAATTCAATCATATATGAATAAAATAATCTGTCATTGGATACGATGGATATGCGAACATCCTCGGAATACCATTAGGGTGTAATTATATATGTAATAATGGCATTTCCGTTCTCCGAATTTTCCATGTTCACATCATGGAGAGGCCAGAAAGACACGAAATGGTCGCAGGTTCCTGTGGATATGCATTTTCGCACAACCGATGTCGGCTACAATAGAATACGCCGACATCGGGCCGTGCGGAACCCGATCATAAGCGTACATGATTGTATACATATCGGTGCCCACCATAAACAATATTCACGCCCGCACACACTCACGTGCTCGATAGCATGTGTATTGTGTATGCGATGTTGATAATAGAATAAACACATCTGCGATGCGGCAGAATACACAGCATCCTCGGTCCTGCTTGTACATCATTACGAGAACATCAACTGTACTAGCATTCTATATACTCGCTCTTGACGTAAAAGCCACCGATGATGTGGTGTGTCCGTGAATGCGCCATAGGTTCGCACAAGCACACAGCCATAGTTTCACACGGGCTCACTCGTCCCAACGAAGCATACGCACACAATCGAAACGTCCGACGAGCATGGCGTGCCTCTTGCCTGTTTGGTGCGGTGTATAGACTCGCACACATTGATCCGGTCCATACATATTGGTGTGGCTGCCTGCTTGTGCTTCGTAGCAGCGAAAGCAGGAGAGCACAGCATCACATTCAACTTCTTCTTTTACTTTTCTCGTGTGTGCAGAATTGCGAAACCGAATTTGAGCGCACACAAAATCAGTTGTTTCCCTGCTTTCGTTGCGTTTCGTAGCATATATTTTTCGCTCCGATCGACACCACAGAATCCCTTTTTATCATTTTTTCTTTCTCCCAATTCGTTTTTTACTTCGATCAATTGAATCTGGGTGGATGCGAAACTAAAATCACAAGTGTTTGAATTTTGCCTTCCTTCGTTTGATTTCGTTTCGTTTTGCTTTGCAAAAAAGTAAAGTAGAAAATCAAAATTCACGAGCAATGTGAACGGTGGATAGTAAATTCCGAAAAGCTTCCATTTTGGCTGTTCAGTTTTTCGGTTAGCACAGGCAAAAGCGAGGAACACGAATCCATTGATGCCTGTGTGATGCCCGTGCGATATGTTCGGTGTTCAGTGTGCATAAACGTAGCCAATAAGTATTTAGAAAAATGAGAACATTTGCTCCACTGTGATTTGCCTGACACACGCCATACGTTGAAATTGAATACTATTTTGTAAATTGCGCTGTTGAAAGTTGAATGTTGAATTCGCTATTGTTGTTGACTGAACGAGCAAACATCATTTATTTGCTGTACAAGTAAAATCGTTGACAAAACGGTCTCTCCTTTCTTTGATTTTGTGTAAAAAGTTCTATCGAAATGTTTCGCCGTAGCTGATTGCGCCACTTGCA
>JANTFB010122086.1:0-11460 GCA_026546635.1 Porricondyla nigripennis | reverse complement strand
GTTCATGTTCTGCTATTCAGCACAAGTGCCAAAGGTGAATGGATGAGACGCAACAATTGCAGCGACCAGTTTCAAGACGCGGCGACCATAAAACTATGACCACGGCTGATCCTTATGGAAGTAATGGGCCACGGCCAGGCACGTCGATCAGGTGAGAGTGGCGCATTGTTGGTGGAGCGACGACCCGTCCAGCCGCACCACGTAAAGATTAAATTGATTTTCAGAGGACTTTCATCGGCACGACCAATGTCAACTCGACCACCGTCAGCATTCACCAGTGGCACGGCTAGTCGACTGACGAGTGCGATGCACGGTCAAACGGCGAGCACATCATCGGCGTTCGCTCAACAACGCATTGGAACGGCCATCGGATTTGCCGATAATGTAAGTCGATGTTGATGTCCCACATTCACGTCCATCCTTGGTTGAGATCGATGTGAGTGATTAATGGTCGATCACGACTCAATTCCAGATAACATCGGAACGAGTGCTGACCCAGCACGGTCTGAGCGGGCTGCCAACGGCAACGCAGTCTCGCATTGGCACCACGGCGGGCGGGATGCGTCAAATCAAGGACGCGCGCTACTGGCAGTCACAGCTGCAACTCAAAATGGACGACATTCGCAAAGAGACCGATCGCCTCATGAAGGAGAAACAGAATATGGATCGCGAGAAGTCGGCCCAGAAGAGTTTCGAGAAGAAAGTGAAGGAGGCCACAAAAGATCTTACCGGTGAGTGCTGTGCGCTGGCATCAGACAATTCGCATTTTGCAATTAATTCCATACGTTCCGTGTGCGCGCATCAGTTTTGCAGGGAAAATTGTCCGACATGAATATCACTTTGGATGCAGCCAACAGCAATGTGACACGCCAGCAAATGCAACAGGAAACGATTGCGTTGCGCGAACGCAACGAGAGTCTGCAATCACAATTGGAAACGGTGTTTGGTGAACGGCAGGCGAAGGAGGTGTCCAATGCCAAATTGGAAAAGGAAATCGAAGGCGAACGCAATAAAATCAATAAGGTCATTGATGCGATGCAAGAGGCCGAACAAGAGAAGTATCGGCAATTCGAACACTTGGCGCAAAAATTGGGCAACGAAAACAATAAAATGCACGAACGCATCAACGAGATGATCAACCAAAAAACGAATCTCGAGACAATGGTGCGCAGCAATAACGAACGCAGCGAGGCCGTACGCCTTATGGCCAAATGGAACGATCTACAATTGAAATTGGTGGCGGCCAAAGAAGAAGAGCTGAATCGTCTGACGCCGGCCCAGGAACGGGAAAAGTTGATTGCGGATGTGCGCGAAAATAAGCAGGCATTGACCAGCATTCAGCATCAGATTAAAATTGCCGAGGACACGTTGATCGAGAAACGTGAACTGTTGCAGCAAATCGAGGACGATTTGGATGAGGGCAGCTCCGAACGCCATGCCAAGTACAAGGAGCTGCGGGTGCGTGACGAAACGATGACCGCGTTCATGGAAACGTTCAAAGACAAACTGGACGACGAGAAGAGAAGTAAATTTGATTCTACCGAAATTCGGTGTCGTTTCGATTGCCGGTCGAGTGTTTTTATTTTATTCTCGTTTTGCAGAGATGGAATTGATTAAAAACCAGATAACCTCAGCATTGGAACAAGTGACGATGCACGGAATCAATTTGAAGACGTTGGGCATTTCGAGGGTGGCGATTCTGAATGAGAAAAATGATTTGAGCTCCGAAGATGGTCTCGCCAAAGAGTACAAGCGATTGAGTGTTCAGCTGAAGCAATTGCAAATCCTGGAGAAACGATACACCGACACCATACAAACGCTACAGAAAGACGAAGTAACCGTTTCCGATGACATACGCAAATTCGCGAATTTGGAGGTGAGTTCGGCCGCAGCGACGTACAAATTCACAGAATTTTCCAGTGAAATGCATTAACAATTAACCTTACCTTATTGTGCTAATCGACTCAGGCAATACGTTTGGAGGCGGCGAAGAGAAGCGATGTATTGTCGTCGCGCTTAGAAGAATTGAAGCATAAAAAACGCGTCACAGAGGATGTGGTCGAAGATGCCCTACGTCGGAATGATGAAATTAAAGATCAATTGCAGAGCAACGAAAACTATCGCCAGATTTCGCATCTCGAAGAGAAATTGGACGATATGATGGCCGAAGGGAAAACGCTGCAGAGTGCTCGCGATCAATTGAAAAAGGTACCGTCGGCGAGGCCTCAGATGCGTGTCCAACTGAAAGCTCTGTAAAGATCATTTTCATTCTATTCTGCAGGAGTTCGCCTTCGATGATATTAAAGACGATGCCAAAGAGAAATTAGCGGATTTATTGGTTCTGTTGAGACAACATAGTAAATGAATTGAAACACACTCGGGGTCCACACATGGAATTTATTGTATTTTTCACGGTTCGTTTGCTGCCGCGATCCAGTAATAAAGATTTGAAGCAACTCAAGAATAACAATTGTAAATCGATTTCGATGCGCGTGTGATGTGCGTGTGTGTGTGGCTTCACTGGAATATTTATGTGATGTGGATAGTAGGTGTCCAGGGTGTTCAGGTTGGCCCGTGACAATACCCTGACCAACCATTCCTTGAACGCTGCCTAAGATGACATCCAAGCTTCGATCTCGTCAACACTGAAATGGGAAACGAGTTTTGGTGCAAAGCGATCTGCGAACCTTGCTCCTCATACAGGAAACCACGCGACTTACGTTCTTGGCACGATGGCGAAATTCTCGACCCCAGTTTTGGTGACCAGAACATCGTCTTCGATGCGCACCCCACCAAAGTTGGCGAATCTTTTGATTTTGTCGGCTACCAAAAATTTGCTCTTCTCTGGATCATTGAGCGCCTCGTTGAGAAGCTGTGAAATGGATTTGATTCGATTGTGATTGTTTTCGGTCGATTTTGTCGTTGCCTGACGCCGAGCGTTACGTACGTGTTCAATGAAATAGCATCCCGGCTCAATGGTCACATACATGCCAGCCTTCAAATCTCTGGCAAAACGCAGCGACGTTACGCCCGGCTCTGTCGGTCGCGGTGGATTCGTCTCCAAATATCCGCCCACATCATGCACATCCAATCCAATGAGATGGCCCAATCCATGCGGCTGAAAGACGCCATTGATGCCGGCCGCCATCATATCATCGATTTCGCCGCACAGTAGACCGCCCGCTCTCAATTCGGTCAACAGCACGCGATTGGCCAATTTATGCATATCGACCCAGTTGACACCTTCGCGTGCCTGATCATGGACCGCCCGGTTCGCCGCCAATACGGCATTATAAATGAAACGTTGGTCGTCGGTGAACTTGCCATTGGCTGGGAAACTGCATGTGATGTCGGCACAATAGCCAAAATAGTTTGCTCCCATGTCGAACAGTAGAATTTCACCATCGCGAATCGAACGATCGTTTGGCGCGGCCGCGTGTCCATAGTGCAAAATCGAGGCGTTCGTGCCGCTGCCACAAATGCACGTGTACGATGCATGGCGACATCCACCGACAAAGTAACTGTGATGCAGGAATTGGGCTTCGCCCTGGTATTCGGTCATCCCAGGTCTGGCCGGCACCATCGAGAATGGAATGCAACGCAATTTTCAGTTTGTTCGAATTGAGTGTTGTGGCACAAAGCGCAGCCGGGAAACGCTGATACTCACTTGACGGTCTTCATGACAACTTTGTGCGCATCGGACGATACCTTGGCCACGTAGCGCAGCACGTCGACTTCGCCGGGCGACTTGATGACCCGGCTGGAACATTCGCCAGCGCAAACGGGAAAGAGAAAAAAAACAAAATGAGATTAATAAATGGTGCGACGGGCTAAATGCAAACGCAATTATGGTAATCGAATGGAAATTAAATAAGTTTTTTTTTCTCAAATTCCAAAATTGAAATTCCTCGCTTCTTTATTTCATTATCAATCAATTTTACATCACTGGAGCATTCGAATTGTTTAATCAAAATAAATATATCTATCTTCATCATACTTTCGTTTGTGCACTGCCCCTGGCCTGCTCACGCGCCGCTGTCGATTGGTTGCAGCGCCGGCAACGCTTGCTTCATTCGATCGATGAGATATTGTCGCAATTC
This sequence comes from Porricondyla nigripennis, assembly GCA_026546635.1. Taxonomy (NCBI): domain Eukaryota; kingdom Metazoa; phylum Arthropoda; class Insecta; order Diptera; family Cecidomyiidae; genus Porricondyla; species Porricondyla nigripennis. Next base: position 7,360 of record JANTFB010122086.1, on the reverse strand, counting down.
CTCGCGATGAGTGCCCAATCGCATCAGCCGTTCGTAGTTCAGCGACACAACCTTCAGTCCGATGCGTCGCAAATGACGTATGCGCATCTTCTGCGACCCAATCAAATACTCCTGACTAGATTCGTAGTGCTCGGGCAGATGGATCAATGCAGCCACATACACATTCCGATCGCACAACGAATTATTGTAGAAGTAGCTCCACAGGTTCGATGTCAAGCCGGCCGGATGGAACAGAATGTCGATAACATAGAAGCTGTTGTACGGCAACGAGTGGGGCACCGTCAATTTGGTGAACGCATCCCGACCGCCCGCAACCATTGTGATGATGTCCGTGTTATCGTTGAGTACGCATTTGATGCGATTGTCGACGGCGAGCATGGTATCGCAGCGGTCACGCGGCAGCACTTGTCCACGATATGCGTGACACTCCAGCGCCATTGCGGTGTCGATCAGTCGCAAATTGAATCGCACCGCCGGCAAACGTTCGATCGGCATCGTCGAATGCAGCACGTGCATAAAATACCGATTGAAAATGCGTTCGGTGAAATTTACCGGATATATTTCCAGCATGATTGCGGTCAGCATGATGTCGATAACGTGCGCCGGTGGCATTTTCTCGAAATTCACGTCCAAGTAGCGTTCGACTGTCTGCCAGAATGCACTCGAACTCAACGGCTGATAGTGCAGCAGACCAAATGGCCAGATCATGTCGCGCACGTACCCCGGCTCAATGTGGCCGGCATTCGCTATGATGTATTCACTGCATCCGTTCAGAATGTGGGCGTTGAGCAGACGAAAGACGGTCGCATGTTTGGCCAGTTCGACGATAAGGGTTTGCGCTTTAATTTTGGTCGCTTTGGCCTTCATGTATCGCTCGAGTGCCCGTTCGATGTTCGGATCGCTGTACGGCAACGCCGTCAAACAGCGCACGATGGTCTCCAATTGCGTTTCGTTGACCGAATGGATGTTCGTGTTCAGCCAGCACGAAATCGATTTCATGGTGCATTTGGTGTGATCGTAGCGACACTCCTTCAACGCCAACAATATACCACAAACCGCGTGCGCTTTGAGCAACGGAAAGATATCGACGATCACCCGATCGAGTATCTTGATCACGGCGCGTCGACTCACCTTCAGTTTGGGCAACGCCTGAAAAATGAATTTGATATTTTCGGCGTTGATGGTCGCCTCCTGGTCGGCAATACCCGACCAGAATTTCTCGGCCGCATCGAATCGCTCGCAGTCCACGAAGAGATCGATGGACTCACAAATTTCGACGATCGATAGACATGTGTCCGCATTTCGTATTAAAATCTCTTCGCAGATACGATCAATGGTCTGACTCATGAACATCTTATCGCACAATTGAGCGAGCAGATCGTGCAATGTTTCCGTGCCGCATCGGTTACATAACAATTCAATCAACTGTTGATATGTTTCGTTTGACACTTCGAGCGTTTTCAGTCCATTCATCGATTCGATGCGCATTATTTTATCCAATGCCGTTTTGAGCACCTCCGGATGCTGCAGTTCACCTTCCGTCATTGTGCCAATGATGCGCAGCACTTCGCTGCTGTTTTTGCATTCATCGATGACATTGATCAGGCTCCCGTGATCCTCGTTTATGCCCGAAATTACGGTCACATTAGGTATGCCATCGTTGAAGCCGCCCGGATTTACGGTTTTCGTGTCGAATTGGAAACTCCTGCCGTCGGTGTCGCCGCCACATCCCTTATTCGTTATCTGCGCTTCGTTGGAGCAAAATGCAATCACATCGTTCGGCCCGTATCGGCGTAGTATTATTGGCAACTCTTGTATGTCGGTGCCTTGTTGCACCAAAATGACACTTTGACCTAGTGCCGATGCACGTTTTCGCTTCACGGACGTCACACCATGGCCACCATCGTCGCCGTTGCCATTGTCCGCAGTATGGCCACTGCAATACGGCGACTGTTGCGTCAACCTTGTCGTCGTCTTCGTCGTCGACGTCAAGCCATAGCCATTTTTCAGTGCAAAACGACTGCGACAACAGCGCAATTGGCTCAACAGAAATAACGAGAGCATCGCGATGTCTCAGTTCCGATTGATTTTGTTGGCGGCCAACTCGTCACACCAGTTCCATTCGATTCGTGTACGTGAATATGATTCAGTTGGATTCGATTCGGGCATAATATTATAGTGTCGTCGTACTGATGAACGACCCGAATCGAATGGGCGTCGCAATCCGCAAATTGTTCGCTCAACGATTTCACATCGGTTCACACCGAAAACACTTGACTGCTATCGCACACTTGATTGAATCGAAATGCAACAATTTTGAACGAATTTTTTTTCTCCCTTTTCGCGTTGATCGGATGACTTTCCTCTCAACTACAAGTATTCGTGATTATTACTGACAAGCGATTAGCTGTCAACCCTCTATGCTGCAGCGCGAACAACGTATAAGGTACGAGTGACACTTCATTCACAAGGTCCATTCTCTCGTGACATTTCACGTGAAGCAATCCGCGCCTATTCTTTTCGTATGCCGTTCACGTCAAGCGAACCAACGCACCATTGCCACTATCGCGAAATTTGGGAATGCATGCATCTACAAAATGAAACGAATTCACTTACCACTCGGCTGCCACTGGATACAAAATATCAAAATTCGTCTTGAACCTGAAATACGATGCGAAGAATTGAGTTTCTATCGTATTCTGTCTGAAAAAACAGCACACACAAATGTGACATATAGATGGAGCTACTGGTGTCCGAAAGTGGAAATCGACGAACGAATGATATTGAGTTTTGTCGGCGAAACACCATCGTACACCAGCGGCCAGCACTTACTTGTCGATGCCATCGAAATGTGCCGGCTGGATGGTTTGCTTGCTGTCCGAATTTCGACCTTTCTGCGAAACAAAAAAATCAAACAGAATCGAAATCGACTATGAGAGTGGATCGGTGCTTCTACAACTCCCACCACCAATCGGGCTGACCCAGAGCCCGTCGAATACATTTGGAACAAACATGTCTTTTGTCGTGCAATACGCAACAATATTTCCATTGCGCTATTAATAGACACCATTCTAATACTGTTCGCACGTAAATGAAGCAACAACAACAAACAGAAAAACAATGCTATTTTGTGGTGGCAAACGTAAACAGCTACCGTCAGAAATAAACAAACTAACAAACCAATTCCGAATGAGTGAAAAACCGGTACCTGTATTTTTCGTTAACATCTCCACACATTGTTCATCGCTAACGAATGCATGAAGATTCATACACAGATTCGAATGCGATAATTTGCCGATTGACCGATTCCGATTTCGAAGGCATTTTCGAACAATGCGCAAGCATTCTGGGGCCATTCGGTTTCGCCATGATCGAAAAAAGGCATCAAATCATTTATGAAAACGCGCGACAATGATTTCGCGCACCTCTTTTCATCGCTAGGCTGGTAGTAACGCACACATGTTCGGCTTGAAGGTGTTTCGTGAAATAACCTTTTTGAATGTCGGCGATTTTTGGAATGGATTTGAAAGGAGAGTTACGATTTTTCATTAAATCATCGGCTCATTTGAGTCAGTTTCAAGCATTCTCAGCACAGATGTGTCGCAACAAAGTTGGTGCCGAGAGTCCTCAATTCCGGAGATGGCTACAGAGGTGCTTTCTGACGAAACATTCATCAGACGCGTTATCACTGGTGACGAGACGTAGTTAAATGAGAACGACTTGCAAACGCGACACCAAGCAATCCAATCGAGAACTCCGAATGTGTCAAGATCAAAGAAACCACACCGTTTTTAATCGAAGGAGAATGTGATGCTTACGTTTTGATTGATTGAATAGTTCTGAGAGATGAGAATTCATTACGAGCAAAATGAATTCTCATCTCTCAGAACTATTCTCCGAGCATTTTGAGTTGTGGAGATACAATTGATGGATTCTGCCATTACGATAGCGCTACATCTTACAATGCGATGATTATATCAGTTACTTTTTGGCCAAAAACGAACACAAATACCATCCAACCGACACCGCATTCATCTAATCTGACTCCGTGAGACTTCCTTCTGTTCAAATATTACGAAAAAGATTGCATGATTTCCCCTCAAATCCGCATAACGTTTTTTTTTCGACGAAAGATTGGAGCAGAACATAAATAGCATGCAAACTCTATAATTAACGCATCTAGCAAATGATAATAATAACAAATAACAATCCGTTCACGTTGTCGAAATCGAAACGACATTATTTTGAGGAAAAATGTGATATCACATTTCTGTCACATTTTCTCCGGCCAGTATTGGCGTTCTGTGTTTCATCGAACACCAGTCGCTGGCTTGCGCAATTCATTTTGTTGACATGTAAAACGTGCCACACGCATACATCCATCTCCGGCTGTAGTGGGCTCTCTATTGAATCACCACCAGTCGTTCGCAGTCATCGTCCCAGATATTTCTGTTTGCAACTATTCATAGAATGGACACTAGACACCAGATCTAGACGTCGCACTGTTACGGGACAGAGAAAAAAGGCGCGTAGAGTGTAGGGGAAATCGGCAAATTAACCCTCATTAGACAACCATTTGAAGTCCTGAATCTGGTATCGGTGTCGAATCGACACTGCCGGTAAGCAGAGCTGCTTCTATCGAACTTCTAATCGAAACGAGCTCTGTCAAATTTGGGATGAGGATTTTCATTTTGATGCCGCCAAATCAAGATAAACCGTGATTTGAATGCTCTGGCCGTCTCGGGGTATTTTGCAAGTAAATATCGTTTCATCATATTTTTCTTTGTGTCAAATTGACGCCAATGGATAATTAGGGTTAAGAAACAGAATTTCCGCACGGCATATCCCGTAATCGGTTATTCGTTCCATTCATGAGCTAATGTTCGTCGTGCCAATTGCATTGAAAATATTCTTCGAATCTGAGGGCGACACATGTCTGAGTTAGCCAAAACAAGAGGCAAACATACGATTCACACAGAACAAAATGATGCCATGTCCATGTGGTCAAAGTGAACAGAATAATTCAGCTGATCTGACCGTGTGGATATGATTGGATGCCATGCGATGCGTTCGACAATGGCAATCAATCATGAAGTGAATTCTTGATCAATTCGGACCGGACACAAAAAGTTTCCGGTCCCAAGTGCAAAGGCAAATTACGAAAATTGATGGCGTCTAGCTGTGGAGCGCCGAAACGAAACGCCATAGCGATGAGGCCCCGACTCAGAGCGAAATGGGATTTATGGTTTCGCGAAACTCATCTCCACCAAAATTGTACATTTTTTTCCAATTCGTCACATGAGCTGAACGCAATCAAGAGCTCAGAAAAAAGCCGGCGAAACGAAGCCGCTTCTTTTTATTATTACATTACATTTCGGATGTGCAGGGTATGCGTGGGTCTCGAATTCATGGCGGAATTCGCTACTGCATACTCCAAATAACACATTCATTATATGTATTATATAAACTCAAAACGGCCAAATATTGACGGTAAACAATAACATCGCGAAAAAGATACGCCGTCAAATCGAGACCGGCCCATCCGAAGTAGAAAGAATAAAGGAACGAACGAGACCGACCGAACGGACGAACGAATGAAAGAAATAACAAAAACAAAACGAGAAAAAAAAGAACAAAGCCCAACGCAGACGACGTCGCTGAAAAAGCTGCGGCAAGAATGCCGAGTGCAAATGAGCACGAATGAGATGGGGCGCGCGTACAAAGAAGACGGAAGAAAATGGTATAACGAATGAGCGCACAAGCGATTCGTCGAACACACGCAAAAATCTCTCTTGACAACAGCGGCGCACGAAAAACCCAAATTGGATGTTGAATGTATAGGTCTGCACGGGCACGCATAAGCGAACGCACAAGCACGAACACATCGACACACATCGAACAAGGGCCAGCTGTGTGGCCTGGCCGTTCTTCGCGTGTTTCGTGTTTTTCGGCATATCGAAAATATTTCCACGCGTAGGACCGCGCGTATACAATGCCGTGTGTCGTGTGTAATAGGTATATACTCGTAAGTGTGTACCTATCTAGCCATCTATCTATCTATCTTCCCGATTCCATTTGCACACTTTGTGTTCCTCTTTCTTGCATTCTGTATATAGGCGAATGCGAACACGATAGATACACAACACAAGTCGGAGAGCTTGTGTTTTTATTTATTTTCCTTTTTTGGGTTCACTTTCGGGGTGTGTGGCAGATCGAAGCGTTTCGCTAAAAATATTTTGGTGCTCCAACACCAATTTGTGTAGGCCGTTGTATACAGCGAATACATCTAGGCTGGCTGGCTGGCTGGTTCTTTTTCTCCGTTCGCATTTGATTTGATCGTCTCGACAGGTCTGTGTGCTCTTGCTCAGCGTGTGTGTGTGCGTGTGTGTGCTTGCCCGTGCATTCAATAAAATTCGATGCGATTATTTTCTAAGGCGCTCGTTTTCGCTTCATTTCGGTTTGTCGGTTGTTTTGGTGATGTCGTCGTTGTTGTTGTTATCGCATCTTGCCGCAACACACGACGACGATTGCGAAATTCGATGGAAGGAACGAATTTTGGGCCGTTTTTACTGCGAATTCTGATATACGATCTATATTAAAACGTATTTTGTATACACAATACAGTCGGCACGACACGTGCAACGATATGGATATGGATATGGGCATGGCAGATAGCATGAGCCGGTATTTTGGCCTTTCATTGAACACATTTATTTGTTAATGTTGTGGCGGGCATGAGTTTGGGGCCCATCACTCCATTTTTTTTTTTTTTGCAATATTTTCGCCACACACATGCTCAGCTCACACCTCACGATAGATGCATCGACACCGTTTCATGGGGTGCATTGTCTCGCGCATCGCAATTCGGTCATGTGCTCGGCAAACGAAAAACTCAATTCGGATGACTCGAATACATTGCCAATGGTATTCGTTCTGGGCGGACGGTGGTGCACGTGACGAATCGAATGGAACAAAAAGGAGAAACACATTCACGATTATGCCAATTGCATGTCGAGAAAGAAATGGACGAAGAAAACGGAGGGGAGGAAGAGAAGAATAACAAACTTCAACCGTTTCTCCGTATCTCTGCGACCGATGCCAACAATTAATGCTTGAATTGGCAATGACGATATTGTGTCGTGTCGGATTGCACGAGTTTTGTTTTATTCTTCATTTCTTTTCGTTTCTCAATTTCGAGCTAAGCATTATTTTGTTGTTGTTGCGAATCGCAACGACTTATGCGTTCGGCGTTCGCGTTCGCGGGTCCGAGCACAGACACCGAATCGAAGCGGATCGGTATGCGAGATTGCGAGACATGTACTTTTGCGCGTTGTATACAACGGGGAAAATAGTGTAAACA
>JANTFB010121863.1:0-11483 GCA_026546635.1 Porricondyla nigripennis | reverse complement strand
CGTCCTAATGCGACCGGTGGCATTGGCATTGGGTTCGACCGTGCCGGACGATTGGCTGGAATATTGACGCCAATCTCGACCGCTTCGCTGTCGATGTGCTGAAGTGGCGCACTGTCGAATCGAGAAAAATGATGTTTCGATTTAGTTCAGGGTTCGACCTTAGTCGTGCGCATACAAGTGAAAATGGAATTTACCCGCTCGGTGTGTTGTATGTTTTGAAAATGAATTGCGGACCCATCCAGAGGCGACGGTGCGGTCCACTAGACGTCACAATTTCTACTTGAGACAGCCAGCGATCATCGTTGTCCGACATTTCGGCATCACAATAGGTCAATTTGTCCTTTGCGTCCATCCGATTCTTGAGTAGCCAATTTTCCGGTTGCAACGGTGGCTGTATCTCGGCCGATGCATCGCGGCGCTGCAGATTCCATTGAGCCTTGGCTTCGACATGCAATTCGATCGGTGAATCGTCATTTTGTTTACTGGTGGGTATGCCTGTGCGCGAAAGAGATGCGATGTCATTTAGTCGATTGGCGGCGGGCGCGTCTCAATGCAGCGACACACTTACTTGACAAATATTTGGGTTCCAAATCGTATTGAATCATTGATCCGTGACCGGCCATGATGAACAGCGAATCGACTGCGTTGCGTTGATTCCTCAACGCTGGTATGTCGCGCGCCGAATTCACTGGCTGGAGTAGCAAGTCGCGTGGTCGCGCGAATGTCGCACAAACGCGTAGCACATTGCCCGCATCATCGGACATCGATGACAAACGTTGTCGCTGACTGGTCGCGACGGGCAACGGTGGTGCGGACGTGTTCGATGCCAGTTGCACGGGCTGGCGCAATTGCTTCAATGGCTGAATGATGTGTGGCCGCGGAAAGGGCGGCAATCGCGGATTGTGATATGGATCCGCACTGACCGTACCGTTGTCACTGTGGAACACGGGACTGCTCGAGCGCCCATCGACCGACAGACCGGCCGACCGATGGAAACGCGACAAGCGATTGACCACCTCGGCCGAACCATGTGTGCGATATGTGGCCGGACCACCGTACGGTGTAACCGGAAATACGTGAGTCGTTCCGCGAGCTGTCGACACGGCTGCCCAACGTGAATCCAACGAAAACACTAAATCTTGCACTTTGGCAGTGGTGTCGCCGCGATGCAGAATGTACAGGTGGTGAACGGCGGCCGAGGCCGAGCCACACGGATGCGGATGAATGCGGAACACGTGGAAATCGTGTCCACGTTTGTCGGCCGTCAGCAAGAGCAGTCCGGACGCATCGAACGCCATGCCGGCCACGACGTCAGTGTGAGCAATGAAATGGGCAACAATTGGATCACTGCCAGACAATGTGACCGGTGCTCCCGTCGTCGGACTAGTATCTTTGATTGGGTGCTGTGTGGAAGAGACGACAAATGAATGGATTTAGCCATCGGTTCAGCGTTCAGTGCGGTGCGAACTTACTTTTATGTCCAAAACGGTGATGACGCCCGGTTGCAATTGCTGTGCATCCGGCGGAACAGTATTGCTGGCAACCGTTGTCGTTGTGGCGGGCACATTTGGTCCCACCGTTCCGGACAGACCGGCCGCAACCTGTTCGCCGAGCTCGCGAAGTCCTTTGCTCAATGTTTTCGCCGCATTAAGCATCGTCGCTGTGTAACTCGACACACCATCGCAATCACAGCCGCCAGCGCTTCGTTTCGATGCCATCATCTTACGTTCAGCAAATGCCAACCATCTGGGTCCGAGCGCGACCGGATTCGGCGACAATCCCGGCGACGGATGGCACGTCGTAATTGTGAGACGATCTTCCAACGTTCGCGCATCAAAAACGGCAATTTTCTCCGCAAACGTCACCACAATCGACTGATGATTTGCCAGAATTTCCAATATGGTTGTCTTGAACTTGACACTTTTCACCTACGAAAATCGAGAATGGGGACAAAGAAGAAATCGTCAGATAACGAACAGACAACAGGCCGCCGACGTGCGATGACATTACTATCAATTCTGCGCACTTTTGGGCGAATGAAAAAACACTCACCGATTCGCCGTCACGTAATGACACGATATTCATTGCACAAAATTGGGGCCCCGTCGATCCAGTTGGTGAGCTATCGCAAATGGCCATCATTGGTCGTTTGTGTGCAAATGAATCGTTCTCGTCGATCGCATGGTCCTCGCCATTGCTGCTGATCGGACTCGGCAATAATTTGAGGGTGCGCACGATGCCGTGGCGCCAGGAGAGTACTTCGGTGGCTTCGCCATTAGCTGGAATCGCCCACACCTGGATGCCGGTGCCGTAGCCAAGGATGAGCAACAGTGGTGGCGGCACGCCACTCTCCAAGTCCCAATCTTCACCGTAGCTGGGATTGCCGACATCGGCCGATGTCTCAAAGCGCGCCCAGAGTATTTGCTCCTTCGGATCGATTTGCGGGACATTGGTGAGCGTCACATCGTTTATGAAACCGGTGACACTTTCGATGATGGACCGATCGCTGACCGGCTCGGGTGGCACAATTGCTGGCACACCACGTGCAATACATTTCGGAGATTCAGCTGACATGTTTGCTTATGGATCCCTGCACATAAAGGACGGAGGCGAACAGAGAAAATGTTAGGTCAAATCGGTCAGTAACAATTTTATCGCTTGGAACTGGGTTCGGAGTGAATATTCAATGAACACGAATGCGAATAGCGGCGACCAAGTGTTGCACAACTGTCCGGGCTCGGCCACCCCACTCAGTGCGGACGCGTGACATTGCACTTGAATCGTAACGAGTGTTCTGACGAACGCGCGATTCTCCCATTTCCCGTTGTCTGCCTCTGGCTCGTGTTCACGTTCCGATGGTTGGGGGTCGAGGCGTTTCGAATGAGAATAGATTCGCTTTTCGATGCTTTGCAGACACACAACGAGCGAGAACATAGGAAACTGGCGGGCGTACAGCGGATACAGCGAATGCTGAAGCACCCCGAGCATTCACTTCATTTTATACCCACCACCCATTGTGGTGTGACCTTTGTATAATCAATAATTCGAATCGATAGGAGTCGCAGTCGCGCGAACGACAACAACAACAACATCGGCGACATGCATATTGGCACAGAACGACAGCGACAATGCCGCAGAGAAGACGACAACGAAACGAATCGGACACTCGTCGTTCGTGGCCGTTCGTTCGCTTATACAACACATGTCGCTCTACCTAGCTGGCTGCCTAGCTGGCTACGTACACACGCTTGTGTATGCCAATTTTCCGTGCGCATATATCATCGCACGGCAGATATCGGACGAGCGGTGGCGGCGGAGGAGGCAGCGTACGAAACTCAATACACAAACGGAAACTTGAAAATAAAAAATACGAGTCGATCCTGATCCGTGCGCATATCTATCGAATGCATTTATGAATAAACATCATTTCGAACGTCATCTGATTCTGCTCGTCATCACAGCCACAAGCCCAAGCGGCCAGCGTATGCTTGGATGGAACGAGCCACGAACACATGCGGCCAAGCCATACACAGATGTAATGGCCCATTAGAGCCATTAACAACGAACGAACGATGCACGATTGTTTTTACTGCTGCTGACGATGTTGTCGATTGCGCTGCTGACTGTCAATGCGCGCGTACTCAATGTGTTGGTGGCGAGCGCGAGCCATGCTGTGTGCAATTGTGCATGTGTGGCGTCGATGGATATGGAAGCGAGTAATCGCTTCGAACACAGCAGCTTACAAAACGTTTCAAACGAAATTAGAGGGATTGACGCGTATCGTTGATGTGACACCATCCACAGTCCGCACACATGCAGGTCTTGCGAGTGGAGAATGGCAACAACAGCAATTGATTCGAATGTGTGCGAGCGTAGTGCTGGCTGGCCATACACAAGCGTTGTGAAACAATGAAATTGGCCCTCTTCAAATTGAACAAGCATCAGCGAGCGAGCAAGCGTTCGACTGTGTGCGATTGTGTACTGTTTGCATTCGCCTTCAAACAATTTCGAAAAAAAAAGAAGAAAAATAGAACATCAGACGCGATACGCGAACAAACACAAAATGAAAACGAATGAAAAAAGGCAACAAAAGTGATTTAAGCAAACACACCACGACTACATGGCACGCTAGCAGCTAGCTCCGATCAGCGCAGCGCGCGCCAGCATTTTTCTCTATTTGCTCTTTGCTGGCGCAAAAAATACTTTTTACGATCCGAAATGAATGCCAGAAATATGCATGCATGGGCACGGGCACACTGAATCGAATCGACTTTTAACACATTCGTGGCCACCGTGTCACCAAATGGGGTTCGGACAAACGGCGATCCGATCACTCGTTCGGTCCGATCCGTTGCTTTGTGTCGATTCCATTGTTGAAAAACGGCACACGTTCTCCGAATGGAGTCCACACAAAAGCGGACCGACGATGGGAACACAAAGGGGTTAATTCGCCATTGTATCGACTATCGAGTGACACGATACCATCGTCACATCGCAAAGCCCGCGCGAACGGTGAGAGGGGCGATGGCGGCAGCGAAATCGCTATCAATGCACGAGCAAATACAGTTTTTCGCATTCCGATTCCGTCGCCTCATATTGTGACACCAAAACTAGCCGTCTAATCGCGTTCGGCTCACTCTCTCGTTCGACTGCGATAGCGCCAAAAAGTGCACGAATGCTCGAATCGGAACGAACCCAAGACAAACCTATGAGCCCGCAGCGCGTTCGATCCCGATTTTGTGAACGATCTTGTGCCGTTGTAGTTGTCATGCGATTGCGCTCCCCCATTTGTCAAATCGTGGCGACATACGGTTCTACATCAATTAACGTCTAAGCGTTGCGTGTCCACCAATTACCAGCCAACGAATGCAACGCTTTGCTGGCGCAGCTGCTCGAATTCAGTCACAACATTCATGTTCTCGTCTGTTGTTCTCCGTTCTCTGTCCGAACGTGTTCGTTCACGTTCGAAATGGAGGAAAACGATTCGCACGATTATGCAGCGAATTTGGTAAGACGTGTGTCTCGCGCCATGCCCAAATTTGTCTCCATATTCGTCGGCGCCGAGCACAGCATACGCACACACTCACGTGGGCCCGTCGCAATTCGACCGAAGCCCAATGACAAACGAGAAAGGAGAGAGTAAGAAGTGAATCGGCCAACGTGACACACGCGATCAACGCGAATCCGCATCGGATTCCGTTTGGTTCTCATTTTCTTTCGAGTTCGCATCGACGCAGGTTCCGATGGGGGTGTAAAGGTAAAGCGTTGACGTGCGTTGCAGGTTGCATTGCAGTCACGAACAGAACGGGATCGCCAGCGACGCACTTTGGACCACCAGTCGTTCAAACAAACGAAGATTCGAAACAAGCTTGAAACTATCACTTACGCGGAGCACCCCTCACACTAGCATGCCCGACACGGGAACCATTCAATTACATCAATATCGACGACGCGACCGTCCGACGAACAAAAACGAGCCGACGGAAGAAATGAAAACGATTTATCTAAATATAAAGTATCGAATCACAGGTTGGCGTGTAACGACTGCAATGAAGCGAATGATAACAATAACGAGAATGTGGCGAATGGCGACACCCGATCGAAATGTGTCGAAATTCTCGTGCAGGAAAAGTGAACTCAGAAACAATCGCTGGCCGCGGCCACCACCACTCCAACGGAATTTAAATGAATAAATAAAAATGAAGAGAAAAAAAACGAATTCAACAAATGACTGCGTTCGAACACACACGGACATCGACTACAGCCACTGTACGGTGTACGGTGCGCGCTGTGCGGTGGACCCTACAGCTCGACTACATGTGTGTGTATCGTGCTGTCGACGCGATCGTTGCTTGTGTAGCGCGCGCCCGTACCCGCACGAGTCGTGGCCACGAACGGAAAATATAATCGCCCGACCGATACATGTTTTCGTCTATTTCGCATCGCATCAGCTCGTTGGTCGTACACAGGCACACTGCACAGGCCACAGTGGTGTACAGTTACAATGCAGGCGACTGTGTGTGGTGGCGAGAGAACGCGCGCGCGCGCGCACTTCGTTCCTAGTCAAAATTGAAAAATCACTCTTTGCCTGTCTGCGTGTGTTCGCGTGCTCGGCGGTGGCTGTGTGCGAGCGACCGAATGTTTTGTCTTCTCTTCGCCCTCCCCTCGCCCCTCCCCATCCTCCTGCTTCTTCTTCGCATTATTTTCGTGTTCATGAAATTGCATTTCAACAGCTGATGAGTTGTTGGACCTCGCACACGCACACACACACGTTCGATGTGTAGTGGCCAGAGTGAATCGAGCGTCAGCACAGTCGACACACGGACACACACGCGCACAGCCGTTGACTAGGTGGCGTGCGTTCGTTGGGTCTCTTTGTTATTGCTTTATTTGTTGTGCTTTGCACTGCACGACCGCGCGTAGAAATGGGAGAGGTGAACGAAGAGGGAAGCAGAGGAAGACGAAAAGTACACGACGAATGCGTTGTGGCTCATGGCTCATGGCTTTTGTGGCTGCGAAGGCGGGAAAGACTCTCTGCTTGCGTTCAGCTGGGGACGAGCATTCGCTGGACAGACCACGAAATTGTCAACGGAAGAGCCCGAAGTATCCAGGATCGGGCCATTTTCAGTTGAAACGGAGACTTCGGAGATCGTGTGGCTCGTTCGTTCTTGTCAGGTTTCGCTGCCATCCGAGACCTGCCGACGCACACAGGCGCGTGCTGGTCATGTGTGCTGTGCGCGCGGCCAGGCGATCGCCGTTCACATCGATTGCACCATGAAATATGGTGGCGAATGCAAAACGATACGCTCGACAGTCCCGTACGCCAATCACTCACACTTCGTCATTCCCAGCCACACTCACTCAGCCAACGTTCGCCCGAAGCACGGAACAACAGCAGCGACGCACGCACACACACCGGAGATGCCGTCGACGACTGTGCGCCGTTGTATGCGCGCATTGTCGATTTCACACTCGCACACACTCGCACCCGTCGCGCACTACACTGGCGACTGGCCTTTGTTTTGTTCGCAGCGAATGTGTCGATTTTTTCTTTCCATTCTTCTTCGCAGTCCTTCCGTTTTGATTTTTCGCTGGTGCCACCGCCGCCGCCGTTCAGCATGGCAAACAGTCTTTATTATTTATTTTGAAATTGAAATGATTCGATGGGTCGCGAATCACAGCTGCGAAGGACAAGAGATGTTTGGACATCCGCCCAAGCAGTGTTCGATTTTAATCTCGCTCGCTCATGACTGGCCCATCGTTGCGAATGCGAAGCAGAAAAAAAGCGAAACGAAACGAAATCGCGCCCGAAAACGAAGAAATGATATTTAATTGGATCGCGCACTGAACAAATGCGGCTCCGAACAAACGGAGACTTCTTCGCTCCGCGAAAATCTATCGCAAAATAATCGAATATTCGAAAGTTCAAAATACGGATCGCGTCTGCTGTGGTGAGTCGTCTGGGTACACCGCAGCCAGATCGACAGAGAAAGAAAATTGCAAAAACGGTAAACGGGCGCCAGTAGGAGGGCGAAGGAGGGGTGGGGGAAGGCAGGGGGGCCGAACGAATTCGAATGGCTCCGAAATAGTTACCTTTTCCGAAAGCAAGAACATTCATGACGATCCGTACCCAACCGAACAACGGAATTTCTATTTCGCGCGAACGATGCTGCCTGCTGCCTGCTGCCTGTCCGTGTTCGCTGCCTGCTACTGCTGCTTCGCTGCTATCTCTGTTTCGCTCATTCGAGTGTGAACTGCGTCATCGTTGTCTGGTCCACGCTCTCCGCAGCGAACGAAACCCTTCCGCAAACGGCTCGACGATATTTGTTCGGTGATTCGGAACACTTCACGACAACACACACCACTCGCACTCACTTCGTTCCCTGACGTCGGACAAAGGGCACAACGCACGAACAATTGAAGTGAACAAACGAAAAAATCAATTTGAAATTGCGACGTCGAGCGATGCGGATGATGATGTGACGGGCAAACACACACTTTCGCGGATGAAATGAAGGGAAAAAACGAATGGAAAAGAAAGAAAATCGCGCGCACGGATGACACTGTCCAGACAAATACTGCGTCCGCTCTCGTACACCCAAACACTGTTTCCTTACTCGTTTGCTGCGAGTTGAGCTGTGACTGACACTGTCGTTCTGCTGCTACTGCTGCCGATGCTCCGCTACCTTGCTACGGCTGCCACTTCTTCTTCTTCTTCTTCTTCTTCTACTACTACTTTTTTCTCTGTCGTCGTCGTCTTCGTCGTCGTCGTCGTCGTAGACGTCGCTCACTCTGTTGTTGCGCAATTTTTCCTTTTCGTACACATCTACCACATCACTGAAACGCGCTGTCGTCACATTCACTCCGAGCTGCCAACCACAAATCGGAGCTTCGAAAATTTCGCTGAATGCGTTGCGACGACACAAACATCCAATTATTCCGTCGTTCGCAACGTGCCTGCGTGCGCCGTCCGAACCAGTCAACCTTCCTCCGATTTATCTCCACCGTGTTTGGCCAGTCAAACGATGACTGTTCGTCGCCCTCTTCTCCTTCTTGGTCCTCAGCACCTCGATCTTGTGATTTTTTCCTCGTTTCGAGATTTTCCCGGTGGTGGCGAGTCGTGTCACCTTGCTCGCTCTCTCGCTGTTCGGATGATTTCTTCGCTGCTCAGTCGATTGTTGCTGTCGCCCCTCTATCTGTCCGTCCTCTAGCAGTCTATCTGGTCGTCTCGCTCTCTCTCTCGATTCGCGATTACGTCCCGTGTCTGTGAATCAAATGATCATGCGCTGGTATGAGTGTTGTTGTTTTCAGAGAAGAACAAAAAAACAAAAAAACAAAGCAACGAAAGCGGAAAAAACAAATCCCTTCGATTGAATTGAACGCACTTATTCGATTTCCATCGTGCAATGGTCATATCCATCGATTGAAGGAGAGCTGATCGCGGATTTGCAAACGAAATAAGGAAAATCACTCACTGCATGCACCGAACGTGCAACCGAACGTCAAACGAAGTGAAAATGCAGAATCAACACGAAAAATTTCTATTTTCGTCGTTCAGCTGAGGGCCACCGATGTATGCGAGTGGTGCGCGAGCGCGTCGCATCCGCCTGTGTGTGATGTTGCACAAATTGACAAATTAAGAATCGTTCGATTTTAGGGAGTCCCGGCAATTGTCGCAGGAAATTATACTAATTGATTCGATTTATCCTTCTGTTTCGCTTTCTCTCACCGTCGACCGATGAGCACGCACTTTGTCGATACGAAAAACGTCTCTATTCTATCGACAGATCGAACGTGAATGTACTCCCAAACGATTTTCGCTCGCAACGACAACAGCGAATATCGAGCACGCACACACTGGCGCGTCCATGTTTTCGACTGGATCCGTCCGTGTGTGAGTGCACGCGCATGCGCTGAATGACCCGATGACAGGCAGCGAAACGAAAACAAAGTCACACGTACGCTGGCCATCAACAGCACCAACAACAACAAGACACGCACACTTGCGACGGAGAATGGAATCGTTCGGTTTTAGTACGCAATTTTTCCGCTGCTCGATGGCCATCAACATGCACAATTTGCGTCGCACACGATTTCGTCGAAATGCGTGCACCTGCGACTCGTTCGATCCTTCATTCATACCTGCACAATAGTCCTCACACTTCCGATTTCGATAAATTTATCGTTTCTTTTGTTCGCATCTGATTCGATGGCTTCGCGCCGATTCAATTCGACTGCGTCAGCGGGATCGCTTCTGGGATTTCGATTCAATGAACTGTCACCATTGACAGCGACGCATTCGATTGTCCGATGCGACGACTGACAATGACGCGTAGCAGAGACGCAAACCCATCGGACTCGGACCCGTTTCACCTGTCTGCAGCTGAGCCGTGCCGTGGCCGATGACACATCGTTGCCCGACCACACATGCACGTCGCAACCACACACCAGTCGAAGTGTCAGCGACGACTCGAAAACATTCGCACACACACTGGCGCGACACACCCATACGGTTGCAACGGCCACGAAGACGTTCCGCAATTTTATTATTTCCATTCGGTTGGCCAGCGTGATTGGTGTGCAGTGCATGGGGCATTGCGACGGTTCGCCTGTATCCATATACGCGAAGGTTATGCGTATAGGATAAGCGGAGGTTGTCGTCGCGGTGCGACTGTGTGCAGAGCGTACGCTTGCACGCGATGCCACCAACACACGCGTCCGATCCATTCGGTCGGTGGAAGAGCGTGCGATGGTGTGGGTGTGTTGCCCGTATCGCGATGCACTGGCTGCTCTCGACTTGACGCTTCTGACAGAGTGTTCGTCGCTGCCGCATGTGTGTGTGTGCGTGTGTTGCACAGCACGGTTCGCGTTCGTCCAAATACGCACGCACACACAGAGACACGGCGGTCGGTTTCGTTCCAATCCGAAAACGTAGGCGACCGGAGAGCGACCGACTGAATGATACACCAATATGGCTGAATGCGCAGTGGTTGTTCTCGTGTGTCTTCAGCTCGAAAAATAAATCGAAAAAGCGAAAGAAAAAAACCAATTCTCGACCGCAGAAAAATTCGGTGCGAAACGTCGTCGGCGCCGTTCTTTTCTTTTCGGTTTTTTTTTTCTCTTTCGTTCGAATTCTAGCCCCGAATTGTTCGCGATTGTTTTGTTCAATTTTGTTTTTTTCGGTTTTTTTTTCTCCGTTTTTCTGTTCGGTTCGCACGTCGAATGCCGAGTGTTCCATTGTGAAAATTGGGAAATAATCATTTTGTGGTGCTGAATATTGGAGAGGAAAAGTAACCGATTCGACGGTGGTACGCGCTAAACAAACGCAGCAATAGCAGCGAATACGAATAAGAAGAAGAAGCAGGAGCAGAAGCAGAAGCAGCGGCAGAGAGAATTTATTTGTGTATTTGAAGAGACCATCGAGTTGGTCTGTGTTTGTGTTCGTGTTCGAGTGTTCGAGTGTGTGTGCTCGCTCAGTGTGCTTCGGTGCAAGCGAACGACAGACGTGTGCATTTCGAATTCGATGTTACGTCGAGTGGCGACTCGTCTCATAACATAATTCTTATTTTCGTTGGGTTTTTCGTTTGCACGCGAATTTATTTTTTATTTTTCGTATTTTATCGGCGTCGTCACCGCGCGGCGGACTCATGTATCGTCGATCAAGTGAAATGTTTGCGAATTTGCAGATTCGTCAGTGTGTTCCTGTGCAAATGTGAAACGTGAGATTTGTCCATTTCGTACAATTCCAATAAGAATCGGCCGAACAGCGGAAGGCGAAGAAGAAGAAGAAGAAGACGACGAAGACGAAGACGAAGGCGGGGAGAAGGAGAAGGAGGAATAAATATTCGTAACTGAATTGCAGCGCCATAGAGGCGACTGAATGGAGTGAATGAGTGAAACATATGAAAAGAGAGAGACCATCGAGTGACAACAACAACAAAAACAAGGTGAAACACACCGTCTGTGTCATTGTGCGTGCGTGC
>JANTFB010121752.1:1389-11499 GCA_026546635.1 Porricondyla nigripennis | reverse complement strand
TGTGTGCCGGCACATTCACCATGAATTTCGGTGGAACTCTCATCCAACGCTATCTTCGCAATTTTCGATAGCAGCTAAGCAGCTACTCAATGTCAACTTTTCGTTCGTCAACACAGCGGAAGTGTGGATTTGCTGAAAATATTTCTCTTTTTCGCCATTTTTCCACTGATTTTCTACTTCAATCTTATTTCTTCGTTCGGCTGTCATCCCGGTGCTTGCCATTCCGCCCACTGCAGCCATCAAGAGTGGATAATATGAATTTCCACATAGACACAGCATATTCGTCGCACGGAACAAACGCAGCCACTCTCTTTCTCTTACATTGTGTATTCCTTGGCTCACGCTTGTTAGTTTCAGCGCCACTCAACTATTATTATCAAGTAAATGCAGCAGTGTATGGATGGGTTGCTGGTTGCATGCCTTTAACACGTTCCGTTGGTTATAGAGTCGACGAGAATACGAACAAAATAAAAATTGTACTGCATTCGGCACACATACGCAAGTAATTTTCAAACGCTACCATATGAATAGTGTTTTCGGTGGCGGCGACGACGGTGGTTCCGGTGGTGCCGTTTCCCCGGAAAAACGAAAAAACAAGAACTCTGACAAAGACAAACCAGTCGAGAAATGGAGAGTAAAAAGTGAAGTGAGAGAGAAATATAAAACTGAAAAACTTTATCATCATATTTTATGTCATCGCATATAAATTCCACACACTGATGCTGCTGCTGCTGCTGCTGCCATGCATCTAGCATACAGAACATTTTCGAGCGCACACATCAAACGCATGTGAAGGGTTTTTGTTTCGGTTGTCGAAAGTGACTGTGCGCTGCTGCATTTTTCCCTTCTCAATCCGCAACGTCTTCGGTGATATTTGTCGCTGTTGTTGCCATTGCGATTGCATGTTGTTTGTGTTGTCGTCGTTGTCTTGTGCACGGCGCTCTCGCCATACTTCCTCGGCATTATTTTATTTGCTCGATTCGCGCTTGGCTTCCATGGCTGAAGCTGTTGAGTTGGTGCTGCTTCAGAATTTTCTCTCCTCCTTTTTTCCTTCCTTTCTTGATGGCCTTAAATTCGTCATTTTACAGCAGCATATCTCGGTGTGAATTTTGATGTTTTCATTTTCCAGCCATTTTTATTATTTTTATTGCATTTCGTGCATGTGCGAGAGTGTTTGTGTCAGTGCTCTCTTATATGGAATTCGGATTCATCCACACACTATTTTTCGCTGTCATTTCGGCATTCCCATTCCGCTGGCGCGATCTCAACAGTTGAAGGCACGAAGACGAGAAATATGATTATGGAAGAAAACAACCGACTCTATTGTCGGAAGAAGGAAAAAAAATATCAAATTTTTCGCGTGTGCGTGTGTGTGCGAATGCGCAATATAACAAATATGGGTTTTTTGGCCGAGTGCACGCGCCACCAATTCACATATCGTCTAGAAGCGGTATCTTTCTTTTATCGGCAGTACATATTGCGGGTATTACTTTGCATTAGGAGGGGTGAACGGCACCGCAAGACGATCCGTATATTCGTCGGGTGGCCGAATCGGATCACCCAATTTGTCGACGGAAGTCCTGTAAATTCCCATTTCTTGATATTCACTATTTTCGGTGGTACGACTACCACACCTCCGATGAGAGGAGTGGAAACCGTTTTCTGGCGGAGTGTCCAGGGATTATTCGATGCGATAACCTGCTCGGTCAACGAGCAGTCCTTTTTTTTCAGGAGACAAAACGTGATCGCCTAGAACTGGATGCTCGACGACGGTGATAGATTGAACCCTCCTATTCTTCACTCAGATATTCCGGAGCATAAAACATAATAAAAAACGAAAGCACCGAAATGAGAATCTATGGCATTTTCGTGCGGGCTGGAAATTTGATGTAATAAAATTTTCGATTGTCGTTTTCAAACAAAATGGAATGAGCTGAGAGTATCGGGTCAATTTAATAATGGCAAATTTTTATTTCGAGTCGATTGCAGGAAGAATTTGCTCGTATCGTTCCACGCGAAATCAACATTATCTGAATTCGACAGTTTCGAATCTTTATTCGCCCAGTTGAATGGATGTGAATGAAACGAGGTAGGAATGGATAACACTGTGATATTTTTCTCGGAAACTTTTCCACTCCTTTTTCACTACTGCCAGATGGGGGAAGGAAGCCATTGTTTTTCGGTAGAAGCCCGAAAGGAACGATTCGATTCGTGGGTGCTCAATGAGTGACATTTACACTGAACCGATTACAATTCTCCAAGAGCGAAGTAAGACTGATGCCCAGAACATTTTCTTTTTGCTACATTGTGATTCGGTCGTGTCACAATTCAAAGGAAATATGGCTTTCGTCGTGACATTAAAAATGGTTATATCATGAAAACAGTTCTGAATAATCAGATATCGGATTCATAGGTTGTCGAGAATTGAATTTCATTCAAACGTAAGCCCAAAAATCATGGATTCACAAAGGGATTTTGAACGTCGAAGAGGAAAGAGTTCATCCTCATTTGATGTTTTTTTTAATTCGATTTCTCACGAATACGGGTGTTTCAGCAATTAACTTTTGTTCTGTTTGCAGGTCGAGAAACAAAATATCCATTGACTCCATGCGCACCGCTCTGCTCCGGTTGGTGCGTTTATGGATTCTGTTGAGCGGAAATCACGTCTCCATTGTTTTAAATTCAATCCATTCCGTTGAAAAGTATCGGTTACATAAGAGCCGACGGCCCGACCGAACTAACGAGCGAACGAATAATATCGTTATTGCGGATAAAATTAATCAGAAGAAGAAGAAGAAGGAGAAGAAGAAGAGTAATATGGGGAAAACGAAGGAGGAGAAGGCAAACCGCGGCAATGCCGAGATACCAGACAAGTATTTACTGTGTGCTCGAGCACTATGACTATGGCTGTTTCATAGCATAACATTAAAGGAGACGACAATTTTGTGATTTGAATAAGCGCCATTCGGGCTTTTAAAATTTACCAAAAAACTTCATATCGTTGTCGAAGTTATACTGGAATCTCGATTATAAATTGCGCGACGGCATCGTACAGTCGTGCGCGCTACTTTTGCGCCATGCTATCGTCCATACGAAACATTTCGAAAATGAAGAGAAAAAAGAAAATACTTCATACTCGTATACGAGTATATATCTATCTATGGGTAAGGGTATATATGTACATGCGAAGGAAAAGAGTTTAGGTTTTATCGCAAGACTTGGTCTTATCGCTATCTTTACTTCGTCGTCTCCCAACTCCTGCATGCATATTGCATTGGGCATGGGCGCGTACACGCGTGCAGGACGAACGCGGAGTGTGCCATTTCTTCATTTTTGGTTTCGGTAAATACGTGTCTCCTCGAATCGGTTAACAACCTCACATTTTTTACCGAAAATCCCAAAAGCAAAGATGACGACGAAACAGAAAGGAAAAACCGCGCACATACAAATCCGGAGCAGGAGAAGAACCTCCTGTCTCTCATTCATCGAAAAAAAAAGAAACAAAACGGTGCGAAAAAAGTGCAGATGAGTTAAATATATATAACTTTCACATTCACAATTACGGCCATCACAACGCTGGCTACAGTTGCGCAATGTTTTCGTTTCGATTTTCTTCGTATCGTTTTTCTGTCGTTCCGACACACCCGCCACCCCTCTACAGTCTACACTCTACACATTGCACTTAACATTCGATCGCGTACAACATACGATATAGCTACACAAATGTGAATTCGTGCTCTGCTCACGTTTGGCGTAGGTGGCTTTTTGCATGCGCTGTAACCCACACTCTCACTGTTAAATGAGCAAGAAAAAAAGTGCGCTGAAGCCGTCATGCAGAACCAAAACGCTTTTCACAGCACGTTTTTCTCATCTTCCAACAGAAATAAAAGATTTTCGTAGAACAGACGGAATTGACGATCGGCGCACTTTCGTGCACTCACCCACCCCTTCGTGCCATACGTGTCTCTCTTTCTGTCTCTTTCTCATGGACTGACTATACGTGTATGCCAGCGAATCGGGTAGATTTTCCTTCACTCGTGAAAGAGTAAAATGAAGAAATCATTTTAACGGAACGATAAATTTGAACTTAAAATATAATCAATTCAGGGCTTTATCTCAAATGCCGCTACAGAGCGTTGTACAAGGCGCACCGACACAACGAGAAACACGCATTTGATGTCGACTAGTGCGCAGAGGAATGCGGACACTCACACAACGACACACAGTCGCCGCCGATATGTGACACAACAGTTGAGCGAAAAGAAGCAGAAAAAAGAACGGAATCGACGAACAAATTGAGCTTAATATAAATCCTAGTAATTCGTGCAAGATATGCCCGATGACTGCGGCGCGGCGAAAATATCATCGGCCGATACGCCAAGAACGGTTTTTGCCCGCCGGTGTGTGTGTGTGTGTCTGCGAGCGCGAAAAAGTGCCAAAAGAAAAATCGCCGCAATAAAAATGAAAATCGCTGTAGTGGTGGAAATTTTATTGGTATCTATCAAATGGATGGCAGGTATTCGCGAGGCCGGCAAATCACAAGAAGCAATGAAATCCCTGCAATTGATTTGTATTTGGCGCGGAAATAAATTTTCCTGAATGTGGAAACGTCGACCTGCGACCACGGCCATTCACATAAACTTCAAACGTCGAATGATTTGTGAATTATATGAAATTAATATCTACATTTGTGCTGCAGGCGGGACGCTAGCGCTACCTGCCGCTTTCCATGAATGCATGAACGGCGATAATATTCAACAATAGATGGAGAATCGTACGAGCGTCGCCATAATTCAGAAAATGACAAAACGCTCCGGAACGTTCATGTGATGGCCAGCATTGCGTCTCATTGCCACCCCATGGCCAATGCTCTGTGCTATATCATGCGGCATTCAAACGTGCTGGCTCGTTCAGATGTGGAAGATCTTTGGGTGCGCAGCTCACCCAACATCATCCGGCCATATAATAATAATAATGGAGCCGCATGCGAGCGAGCAACGTGATTGAAAATATACGCATTTGTGAATGTGGGTGGAGGATGGGGCTAATATTGCTTTGACTAGTGTATGCACGCGACGACGCAAATGGAATTACACCAAAACGGTGTACGGTCGTACGGATTTAAAACAAAATACGAAATATTCACCTGAATGAAATCCCTTCCGGTTGTGTTGGGCGTCGTCGTAATTCGATGTCGGCCAAATACCCTACAAATTCTATTTGTCGGCAATTTGATGATGCCGATGATGATGATGATGATGATGATGACGTTGGTGGCGTTGATGGCGACGCATTCACTTTTGTCGACGTACTTTGCCTTCAATAATAATGATTGAGCATTTACCCAAAATAATTGTACCGCACGAATTTTAATAAATCTTCAATTTTGTAATTCTTCAGCACTTTGTCTCACTTCCACACTCACTGCGGCCACTCTGCTGTCACTTGAACCAATTGGCGGCGGACGCACGGAACATAAAATCGATGGAATTCTGTGAAATATGACGACACCGTCGAGTGTTTTTTCCCGGAGAGTTTCTCGCCGAAGGATGGGGCAACATTCACCAAGAAATTTGTGGAATAATTAGAGCGACACAGTAACACCGCATGATAACGCGAAGGCTTTTTTCATTTCTTCTTCTTCTATTTTTCCACGTTTGTGCATAAATTTATAGAGGGAATACAGAATTTATCGGCGATGAGAGAGGCGACAGCAAGGATAATCCCGATTTAGGATAGTCAAAAGCCAAATTCAAACAATTCAGAGGTTCGAAAACATTTTCTATATTCGGTTATTTTCTTTTCTGTTCACTGATTGATTGATTCTTTGCGTCGCTCACTTCCCTTTCCTCTCTATCTGGATTCTTCTGCCTTTCGATTTGGGTGCATGAAAGAGATTGCGTGTTTGTGTACGTGTGTGTGTGCGTTAGTGTGTGTGTGGGTGTATGTGTATGGGCGTGTATAAATCTTTAATCTCTGATTATATTGAATTTCACAGCAACACATATACACGCGCACGTATCATTTAGTGTATGGGAATCGCAGGCAATTGCCTATTCCTTGTCGGATTGTCGGCACTAAAATAGACACACACAAAAAAACGGAACTCTCCAAAGGACAGATTGGAGGAGAAGAGAAGAACGAGAATGTCGCAAGCGATAGTTCAATTTATTTGTTCACTGGAACTCGATTCACCACGCACAGACGGAACCATTCTCAAGAATATTCTTCTCTATCGATTGATTCGGGCACCACGCATTTTGTGGACAGTCACTGGCTATTCGTGGTATTGTCTTCCATCCATGTGGCAACTGTAAAGGGGAACAAAAGAGAAAGCGGAAAGAAAACGGAAAATGTATCAATTCATTTTGAAAGATTACGCGAATTTTTTCGCAAAGAAAAAAGATAATAATAATATGTGCAATGTGCATGCGTTTGGGGTTCGGTCGGATGTGTGCAAAACTGCGAATGCGGTCACATCATTTATTATTTATTTTATTGATGGAGAAATTTGCAAAATGTTCGTTCTACTGCGACAAAAATATTAATAATTTTATTGACGTGTCGCCGTGGTCGTGGCCGTCGACTTTGTCCCGCTATCTCGACATTGACATCGTCCACGGTTGACGCTGTCGACTGGGTGCGTGCGAAGCGTCGATGCGAGTAGCTCTGGTTTATTTAATGCCATCTATATTCAGTGGTCAGTGATTATTCTCGGTTCGCATTTTCTCGATATATCCTCTCTCAGGATGTTCCCCACCCCCCCTTCGTTCCACCCACATCCGCACACCTTCTCCCGTTCCATTTCATCTCGTCCGTGCTGTCGAAGTAATACTACGTAGAAGCAAGTAGCAAAGGATGGCATTTTTCTCTTTTATTTTTCGGTTGACATTATGCTGGTGTGTCGTCGCTCACGCGTTGGTCTGCTTAATGTTTCGGACTCGCATTGCGAACACGCGTACAGTGGTGAGCTGTGGTGACTGAGGTACGTTTTTTGTTCTGCCCCGTTGCGATGCATGTGACGCGTCTGTAATTTATCAAATATGTCTATACGAAAAGCAACGAGGCAAAAGAGAGGAGAGAGCAGAAAAAAGAACCAATTCATATACATTTATGTGTGGATGGCGTGGTATTCTGCAGATATACAGGCCGAACCGATTTCGTTGGTTTTTCTCGTGAGCGTAGAGAAAACGCTGCGACCCAAACATTTCCAGGGCGTGATCGTCTGCTCGCGTTCGTCCACACAGGGAAAGAAATGTCTTAAAAAGTCTTACGAATTACTAGGTTTCGTCTGAAATACACTGACTAGTAATGCCTTACTTGATTCCCTCTAAAGTTTGTATGGATTAGACCGCAAAAATTACCAGGCCGCCATATTGATTGTGTCCGTCTAATCCATACAAACTTTATTCGACGGAATCAAGTAAGACATTAGTGCTCAGTGCTCTGTGTGCTTCACTGCCGTAACCTAGTTAGCGCAGTACCGTCACCCGTACGATTTCCTTCATTCGGCACTAAAATTAAAAGTATTTTTGGTGCGCAACTTTTGAGGGTAGTCGCAACCCCCGATCGACCTTCCTAAGGGATGAAAATAGCCGTGTGTGTGAGTGAGCGTGGGTGTGAGTATGGACGGATGTGGGTGGATGTGTGTGTTAGAGATGGTTAGGGATAGGGTGTGTGTGTGTGAGATGTGAGTGTGAGTCTCCTTCATTACGTTGATTACGTTTTATTCCAGTTGGGTTTGCATGGCAACGATTTGATCCTCACATAAGAAGTATACGAGACTGGCCATCGTCGCGTCGACGACAGCGACGTCGGCGTTGAATCACGATTTCATCGTTTATCCCCGTTCGATGACGATTTCGACCACGTTAACAGCACCGTATAGCCGAGAGTGGGAGTTTGCGGGTGTGTGAAATGAGGATGGCACCCGGGAATAAGTCAATCAAGAGGCCTACGATGTTCGTTAACTAAGAATGCTATTTCGCCATGGTCAATGAATGGGGGGAACGTGAACGTCAGCTTGAAATTCGCGCAAAAGATGAAAAAAGAAGAGAATAATGCGAATATATTCACTGTGAGGTGCGCACACGGTGTGTTCGCGCGAATACGAAGTGGGATTAGCGGACCGTCGGATGGAGGGAAATAGCTGTATGATATGTGAAACCTCTGAACTGAATTCGACGATGATTTATCTAATTTATCAATAGTTTTCTGCCTATAATTTTCGATATGTAATGAATGATTCCTTCGCACTGTTTCAAAATGGGTGATAACGGCATAAACGATACCTGCAGGGATATTACACCCATAATCGCAAAAAATAAAATGTATGCAGGAATCGTCGAGAAATTGCGGCATCGTGGGAAGGAACATGAAAGGAGAATTGATCAGCTTCAGTGTCGCGAAACAGAATTATTGGCAACGATAATTTCACTAAATAATGACAAAAAAGAGTTAATTAATCGAGTAGTAAACTACCGCAAAGACTATTCTGGTATGGAATCGCGAGTGTCGATCATGATCGAGTTGAAGGAATCCTTGGATGCCATAAGAAATATGAAATATTTATCCAATGAGTGGACCCTCGTATCACCGTTCTACCAGTATTTTATCACAGAGGATAGCCAAGCAGTCACCAATCAAATTCATATTCATGGACTCACATCAATATTACTACTTGCACGATCACACTTTAACTGAAAAATTCAAAAATGCTATTGCGGGGAAATTGTTGGCGATGGAACATCAAAGAAACTGTAAATGAAGATCGCGTTCTACCGGATGGATCTATGCTACGCCTTGTTGTGGCGCTACATATCTATCATCAATCATCAATCGATTTTATAACAACTGATTGGGAGAGGCTAATGATTCACTGTCAGTCCTATCCGCAGGCTATATTGATTACGGAAACTATTTCATTGTTCTTCGATGAGGACTTGATCATCTCTACACCACTGCGGGAATACTTTCTCTATAATGGCATTTTCTCTGAATGAGATTTTTCGGGATTTCACCTAGTCAAGCGCTTTCCTCAATTGATTTATTCAAATGAGCAAAATTTTATTTGTTTGAAAATTTGTTTAAAAAAGGGAGCGACGAACGACAAACTGAACTGTAGAACAATGACGACCAAGAAGATGAAGGAGAAATAAAAGCGATTCTCGAACGTGTGGCAAAACGTATCGCTGTACACATTGTTCCTCGTCGTCGCTCACACGCTCGCCAAGTTAACAGACTGCCGGCTGCCACTGCCGTCCAATGGCCAAATGAAAAACAACTCAAAATATAAAATTGCGACGGAAAATATTTTTGTGAATCGAAAAAATTTGGTCGACGTTTTGTTCCAGTTTCGGGACCATTTTCTCCAATTGCTCTAGCATCGGCGACTATAGCCCCACGAAAAATATCTGAAGTTCAATTGTAATATGCTGCTGGCCACTCGGCACTACCGAATGCTATGAGGGGAACGACATAGTATACTGAGTTCTCCTTCACAACGTTGAATACGTTTCATTTCCAGTTGGGTATGCTGTACTGTGCGACTGTGAGTGAATGCCACAATACAGTACGTGTCGTGTATGGGTGGATGGCAGTGGTAGATTGAAACTTCCATACATATTTATCTTGAGCTGACGGATGTGTGCGCACGGAGTGATACTTTTTTTTTCTTTTTTCGCTTCGCCATCTTCCGCTGCGAGTGCGTCTGTTTTTCGCAGCTTCTTTCGGCTTTACTGTTTTCTGCACATTTTATCTATCATTTTGAACACGTTTTCTGGTCGCTTTCTCTCGCTCTTTTTCGCTCACTTGCTCACACGCCACGCTATCAGTGTGACATACAACTTATGAGTATGTGGGCACCGAACCGAAACCGAACCAAACCGCATGCCACCGCTATGGAGGCGACAACGTCGTCGACGACGACACTAATAATAATAACATTCTGCATTATACGCGCGATGCGAAGGAATTAACGAAATTATTTTCGGGACGAACATTTTATTCGTGGAATTTGTGTGGTGTGGTGTGGTGGTTTCCACATCAACAATCGTCTATGTCATTATGATAGGTACTTGTTACTTACACACGTTCTACACGCATTCACAA
>JANTFB010121641.1:0-11499 GCA_026546635.1 Porricondyla nigripennis | reverse complement strand
CAATGTTCGTTTCAGGGCCAACACGTTTCCAAAGATAATTTAGCTGCATGTCCGGCTTGTGATTTTCTCTGTTTCAAGCCACAAATGACCAAGTGAGCGCCCGTTCTCGTCGCCAAACCAATGGAAGCTTTTGCGTAGTGACATCATACTTCTTCTTCTCTCTCTTCTTTTGCAGGATTCTGAATGCAACGAATCAATGTCCAATGTGCGGAGAGATCGTCGATTCGAACCGATTGAACGATGTGGACAACATTGCCGAGTACTTGAGTGCATGAACGCCGCGTCCGAGCTCAATGTGCATTTCTACCGACTCTTCTATTGAATTCACTGAGATTATTAAAGTGTAAAACTAGGAAATTGATTAAATTTGTGTCCACAGTGTCTGTGCCCTCTCAACCGCAAAGAGAGCAATGCTCGCGCGTCATATGTGCTTTGATTCGATGCCAACCAATTTTTGATTTAAACTCCCAACTATCTCGGGGTCGAGCAATTGGTGCCTGTTCGAGCGGAGAACTCTTGCTCAGCGGATCAAAAATGCATTCGTCCCATCAGTTGAATTTGGTCGCAACACATTTGATGATGCCGATCAAGTGCACACTTTCCATGCGCAGCACGTACGACGAGAAGTGTGAACCATATTGGCTCCGCCGCCACCATCAGCAGACAGGTAATTTTTATCGTATTGCGCAATATCTATCGGTAATGATAGTGCCACGACACCGTTCAGTTCATGGCGATTGTTTGTTTTTATGGCTCTTTGCATGGTAGACCTAAACGGGGCTCAGCCGATGCGAGAGAAACACCAAATAAATGTATAAATGTAAGTCAGTCGTTCGGTTTGCGCGTGGAGCACGTTCCAGACCTGAACGAAGGTAAGTGTAAGTGGCACCACACTTGCGCCACTGCGAAAAGTCGTGCAATAGGTGGATCGAATACATATATGTGTGTTTGGGCCGAGCCTCTGGGGATTAATTTGCTCCGCACGAGAAATATTCGTCTCGTTGTTTTATAAATGACTTTGTCATCAAAGATTTGTGTTGGCCGATTTGCCAACGAGCGATTTTCCGCCAACATAATGCGAAAATGGTTGGTCATTTTTTGTTTCTCTTCGCCTCCCTCGCCGCCCATGCGACGACCACCTACCGCGTAACGTATCCGCACCTACCGAATGAAGACGAATGAATTTAATGTCGCCGTCGTGTGGAAATTACGTTCAATTTAAGTTCACGCAATGTGACCGCGCAGTTCTATCAAAGCAATTATGGCGCAGACCTGCTCATACGCATACGAGGACGGCTGCTGAGTGTTGACTATCCCGAGTGAAGTGATCAGAATAAAATAAATTATTTATTTCATTTGAATCGTTCGTATTCGTTTCGTAACCAGACGGCCACCGCACGCCTAAATCAGTCTCCCAAGCTGTTTAGTCGCCTATCGCGACGTATCGTCAGAAGCACTGTCGCACGTCTTACGTTGCACAGTCACACGAGAGTACGTCGAATGCCATATAGCATCGTGCGACAGTTGAATTTTTGGCGGCATCGTTCATTCGGAATATATTTTCGCACGAACCGAATTAATTGGGATAAAGTTTTCGCCACAGTCAATGAGTCGCTCTACATTCATTTGGTTGTAACCATTAGCCAGAAGCAGACGCACAGGCACACCGATGCAAGTAGTAGCGTTCGCAATTTCAATCATCAATAATTCATTTGGAATGTGCGTGCGCCGGCGTCTGCGTTTGTGTCTCCTGCGTGTCTTTTTTCTATTCTTCCAAATGCATAATATGCGAATAAAATTCGGTCAGTAAGTGTATCTGTCCCCTTTCCCGCCTAGCGTTCGTCTCCCAATCTCATCGATCCATTTTATTGGTTTCGAATGCATTACGTATTCGAAATCATTGTGAGTGCGAGAGAAGCTCAGAGAAGAGAATGGAATAATCGGGGAAAAGGCGAAAAAACCTCGCATCGACACATTGGTTATTTGCATTCAGTGCTCGTCGCATCGGAAACACATCGCTCTCTCTCTCTCTCCCTCCCTTTCTCACCGTTATTCTTTGCTGTTTTTTCGTTGCCACCTCTCGTCGGGACTGGCCGCTGTTCGCATTGCCCGTTGCTCGTGTTACTAAAAGGGTAATTTCCACAAAATAAAAATCCAATTTTTTATTATGCGTATGCGTCCGTTTCGGCGCTCCACACACGAACACAAGCGCGCCGCCACGACCGGTCACCGATGCCAATCGCCGCCACACAATAACCGAAGATGAAAAAAATGCTATAAATTTATTACCAGGTTCACCGAGCGAGCGCCAGCGAGAGGACGAAGCGAAAAAACTGAATCGATAAATATTTTAGTGTAGATCGTAGAGAGGGCCGCATTGGTGACTCTTGGCTATGTTGTGCGCTTCGGCCCCATTGCGTGGTGGAAAGTAGGCAGAGGCACCACATGCATGCATATGGCCAGCGAGGCGAACGAGCAAATCATTTGAATGGAAATAGATTCCGCCGTTTTTTATCCGTTTCCCGATTCACAATTTGGGCACTTGTGCTGGCGCTGCGTGCCACTTGATTCATTCGAACTGCACACACACACGGACGGACGGACGGACGGACGGTCTCGGTCAATGACGAAATCACCAAGTGCGCGACGATTGCAGAGAAAGAGGGCGAGGTAAGGGAGAACGGTCCCCATCAGCGGCTGGCGATGGTGAGTGTTGCACGAGGACCGACGACCGACGACCGAGCACCGAGGAATATTTATGCAATAAATTCGTTCCTGTATTGACAAATGACCGCAAAAGGGTTTATGGCACATACAAATTGCGTTATTATGAAAACAGATCGTAAATATTTAGTGGTCAATTGGCTTTTGGCGAGGAAGACGGAAGGACGGGGTCGAGATGGCGGTTCGCTTCCATCTCGTCTTTTCACTTTATGCAAACCAAATGATGTCCCATGAGTGCCACAAAAATTAGAATAATCTCAAATGTGATGGCAATAGACCGAATGTGGCCGAGAATGCCACACGCACTCAATTGACTTCGTTTTGCGGGAATCGGACTGGGGAGGAGGGGCCGGCGGAGGGAAAAAAGAGAAGCAAAAACAATATCGACGAAAAGAATTTGTGATTCGAATCATTGCATTCGGCATCACTCACGTTCCGGGCCAGAGGATATTTCATTTTTATTGTTTCAATTGTTCCGAATTCCGACGCGAGCACAATACGAACGCAGTGTGTTTGGGCGAGAAAGAACCGTGAAAATGGCAAATGGCAGTTTTATTATTAATAGCATCGATGCGATGGAGAAATGCGATCCTTTGTATGCATTATGTGCGTGCCGTTTGTTGTAAATTTTGATTAGTTCACCAATCAACTGCTTCGATTAACTCGGCCGCTTCGTCGAATGCATAAAAGTGCACAAGCAAACACAAGCGTGCGCCTGGATCCGACCACGATACGCTGTGATTTCCCGGTTGCGAGTGGTGCTTGCGTTGTGAATGCGGCGACTGAAATGACAAAGCGCTTCCCACCCGATGTCCGCCGAGGAATGGGAGAAAAACAATTCCACCATTTTTGGAAATGACATTGTAATTTATTAAAACCATTTTTCTGTGCGGCAACTTAGCGCGAGGCGGCCACAAAATGAATGGATCTTGCACGAGGAAATCGAGCACATTTGGGCGCGCTGGAGAGAGAAATGACTGGAGAAAATTATTCGTTTAATTTAAGATTTCCTTTGATATTTAAATCGTTTTCCATCTCCCCGCCCCCCCTCCCTCGGCTGCATCCATATCTCCGTGCCACCGAATTCGGCTTTCGTTGACAGAATATCTTCTGCCGATTCAAAGGGCACAAATGTTCCGCTGTTTGTTCTTTGAGTTTTGAATTAATAATAATTTCCTTCAGAGCGCGAAGATGAAGAGACTCGACTTCTTCTCTCTCACTCTCACATGCGCGATTTTCCGTATTTGCATTGCCGCCGTTTGATGATTTGGTTTTCGGTTCGAATTCGGGGGCCAAAAAGTCGGTGTGTTTGTGTTTGTGTCGTACGCGAGAAAGCGAGCGGCTGAGCCAATGGTGCAAATGCGATCCAAAATGATGCCGTCGCGGCGGCCCATAGAGACGAGGGCGCTCTGTGTGCGCGCTAATTCAAATCTACCGCAAAGTGAAATTAGTTCAAACGACCTTTTCCGCCTAATTCGGTTGCGCGCGAGAAAAATCCGAACGTTGGGCACGTTGCAGCACGTACAAAACAATCGAATGCCTTTTGGCAATAAATTCATAAGGCGCGACGACGACGACGGCGTCTTTCTGTGGATTTCCCCCGCGCGCTTTCGCAGCGACGACGACGCACAGTGCCTGCCAACATCGTATTGTGATCTGGGTGTCGACTACGCACGCATACGACACACACACACACACACACACACCGAATCCGAATCGTACCCAGTATTTTATATTTATGCACATTTAATGAGATCCTGTGGGTTTCAATAATTAAAACGAGCCAAACGACAAGGAATTTTTCTCGCATTCAATTTTTCTTTTTCGTGCCATTTAAAACGAACGACGCGAGGGAGGGAGTGAGGAAGGGAGATGGTGGGCGAATGGAGAAGGAGAAAAAAACGCGAGGAAAAAAAGAAACAAATGGGAAAGCCCGACTTGAGTGGAATGGAAACCGAAATCTTCGGCAGGAAACGGGCGCATGTTGAAAGGGAAAAAGAACCGCACAGCAACAGCAACAGCAACATGCTAATCCGGTGAATGGTGTGTTTGGTCGTACATGCCGGTTCGGCATCTGTCTGAAGGGAATTTCGTTGCACTGCCGCTACAGCCGTAGCTGTGTGTGTGTGTGTGTGTGTTCGAATGCGTGTGCAAGCAAGTGGCCAGGACCATCGCTCGTTCAGCCTATTACAGAATATGCTATTTAGTTTAAATAATGTATTTTTTTCACACTCTGGCCGCGTGCCACGTCGTCACGACAATGTTGCACTGTGCTCCTTCTTACACTTCGTTCGCCGTATAATTACTTCCATTTTAATGACAAATTGCCCATGAACAATGGCGAACACGTAAATGGATTTAATTAAAAAATAAATAAAACGAACGAAAATGGGCCAGAGTGTGCTGTGCGTGCGATGGCGGATGAGATCGGGAGAGTGAGCGAGATGGCAGAACCTGTCCGCATTTTGATTCGGTTATTTACGGCATTTCTATTGCAATCATTAACATTAAAATGCTTTTTTCGGCCGCAATTTGTTCGCATTTTTATTGTCCATTACGGTTTGCCCTGTATCCATTACCGCTCTCGACTCCGGCGACGGCGACGCCGAAGACGACGACGAATGGGCAAAATGAAGTCTGGACACGCCATCGCCACGTTATGCAGAGGAGATGGATTTAAAGTGCATTCGATGACATTTGGCCGCGCAACACCAATCGCGACTCGCGACCTGCAGGATGTGTGCGCGTCGGCACTCGAATTAATCCCAAGAGAAACAAGTGCCATTAGCACCTATTACGTTGACGCGACGCATCAGTGGGTACGGATAGCCGCGTCAGCAGCACACCGAACACAATCACACACGATTGGAGTGGAAGCGATTACATTCTGGCCACAAGAATAGACACGCGAGAGCGAGCGAAACGAAACGCAAAAAAGATAAACAAACATCTGCAGCTAAGCCCAACACACCGGCACGGACTCGCCAAAATTGCCAAATGGCGACCGATGTCCGTGTGCGCGGAAATCAATTGATGAAACGGCACGTCGTGGAGAGCGCGTCGCCCCATTCAAATTCAAATTCGAATTCAAATCGCTTCGGATGAATTTATAAATTCCCTGCAGTATTATCACTTGCATGAACGATGAACGATGAACGATGAACGTGTATTCGCACTCGTCGCGGCGTTGATCACATTAGGCCAGGCGTCATTGACACGCAGCCAGCAGCTTCAATGGCATCGACACAAAATTGTAACATATCGCCGCGGCCACGAATTGATGAGATAACGCAAGCGGCAAGCCTCACCGAAATTCAATTTTTGTAAAAGAACCGGAGAGAAAAAGGAAAAAGGAAAAAACGGTACACGCACAATGGAGTCGGACATGTGTAACTGTAACGTGCACCGACCAAAATCGAATTCGGTGCAGCGAATTATGCGGTCGACAGTCACAGGCCGTCACGGACAGCGACCGTTACCAAAATAAAAGGGAAAACGTATCATGTTCGAGCTTCGAAATGCCGAAAGGTGAATTTATTATTTTCCATGCGATTGGTTCGGCGTTGCAACCAAACGGCGCCCAACAGCCGCCAAACGACGATTGTAACCGTTTTGTAAATTCATTTTTGGGTGCAAATTGGATCAGAAAATGGGAGAGCGCAAGTGGAAGCGATTCTCTTTGATGACTGCTTGATTTGCGGTAAACGGATTCGGAACGAGATAATTTCCGTCGGCTCGCCGCTCGCTGCCACCACTGAGTGTGTGTCATCGCTGGGCCATTCGAATCAGTTTGATGGCGTTGCTTTTATCGGCAAACTTTTCCCATTGCCGACCGGCTTGAGCCCCGCTCGGGCCAAACTTGTTTTCTCCTTCCTCTTCTGTTCGCACTCTCTCTCTCTCCATCGTCCTGAACATATCGTTCCCTAGATTAAACTTGAACCGAGGTGCATCCACGCCGGCCTTGTGTGCGACGCCAGAGAGAAATATAAAAAGTGAGACGAATGGCAATCGCCACCGACCAAATCAATACACAATGTTTTTGGCAGCCGAGCCCTTGCGGCCTTGCCACTGCACCACCGAACGCAGAATCGAGGGTTGGGGTGCTATCGCTGCTGTCATTTCGCACCATATCACCGCACCGCAAACTTTTCCTTCGTCGGAGTTTTATTTTACAATATTTTTTTTGGTTCGTGTTCGGCTGGTTCTTTCGAACGGCACGAGGAACAGGCACGAGGAACGATATGTTTGACAACGGTTCATCGTATCAGACGCGCAATGCCTATGTTTTCGTCGCATCGACAAAGTCGATGCCCAGAGCGCGAATACTCGACCAATCGATTCGGCAGCCGACTGGACTGGAATGAAGTGATTCTTCGGGCTGGTCTGTGTCGTCGTCGTCCACGCACACGGCGACGACAGTACCGATGTTCGCCATTAATGAAATCAAAAATGCGTTTGTTCGATGAATGCGATGAATGGAGGAGGTCGACACGACGAATCCAACGTATGCGAAGGAAGACGAAACGTCACCGCATCGAATGTCAATAAACTAACGTTTAATTGCATTTACTGTTCGTGCACTCTGATGCGAGCGTCATCACGGAATCGTGTGTCGATGATTTTCGTGTTCGCCAAAGTGCCTCTCTCTTTCTCGAACGGTTCCATCGTCGCATTGTCGTCGAGCAGTCATTTACGGTTCTTATCAATTCGGTAGTTGGCCGTTTTCGCACTCCGAACGCAATTTATGTATTTGCACTTGGCGAATGCCCACATGCGCCACACTTGGTTCGGCGCGCATCACGTTTGATGCTGTAGCAGCGTCTAGCGTGCATAGTTTGAGCAGTCGGACCGAATACAAAGGCCACATCCGACCATCCATCGGCCAGCCGGTCCAAGTGGCGAACCACTCTTTCGTCCGTTTCGTTGGTCTCATCTGTTTTGGGGCCGATCACATCAATGGTCTCGCTGCTGTAATAACACTGGCGCACGTACGTGACCAAAATATTGCAATAAAAATTCCTCGAAGGAAACGAAGCGTTCGGATTCGCATGGTGGCGGCAGGCAGGCAGGCAGAACAACAATAAATCTCTACCATAGTTTATCGCCACCACGAGGAAAATATGTTCGTTTGATAAGGAGGACGCGTTCCAGTCGCGCGCAAATTCATCGCCGAATCGTTGAATCGGACGCCCGTTCGTTCGTTTGTGTGTGTGCTCTTCCGCATCTGCCCCATGCCGTCTCTCGTTTCACCATTAATTGGCATTCAGTGAACGTCCATCGACACTCACTTTGGCCTTTAATTATCTGCAATTGTTTGTCGGCCGATGACAGCGTCATTTTCAATTGCACGGCAACGCCTGCTGCGTCGATGGGATGGCATCCGTGCCATATGTAATCTGGACCGATTTACTATGACGACGACGACGACGACGACGACGACGAAAGCGTCATGTCATTTATTCATTTCGCAAATGAACAACAACGGCAGCGACGGAACGAGGAGCCGAACGAAAATCCTGGCGCAATTTTCGAGTGATAAATGATGAGTTGGGAGAAGTTTTTCGCTCGGCGTCAATCTGAATCTGACTGCTGTATGCAAATCGAATTGGACCTGTTGTTGGCTGGGATCGACTCTCGCTTTCACTGCCTCCCTCGCTGTAACCGTGCACTGTCGCGGTGGCGGCAAGCGAATTTTTGAAAAATGAACGCAAAGTGGTTGACGCCACGGGCAGACCTTTCGCCCGATCTGCTTTCGCAATCGCTTGCGCGCCGAAAATTCCAATTTGGAAACGAACAAATTGAGTTTACATGCATAAAACGGTGACACTTCATTTATTCTCGGAAAAGCGAGGAGAAACAGTCGGGCTCGTGCTGACGTGGTTCGGCTTTGGCTTCGACAACCACCACCAGGCCAACGAATACGAAATTGTCAAATAATAAATGTCATCGCATGCCGATGTCGGGTCACCATTATTTGCCATCCGAAAATAGATTTAATGCCAATTGAGAAATGGGTCGGAGAGGTCGGTCGACGGGAGGAGAGTGTTCGCCATATTCGGCGGCGCGTCTCCTCAGGAGAACTCCCAACTCTGACGGCCATTATTTATTGCTTCACATTTCAAATGAAGAAAAATTTCCATCGAACCGCCTGCGCGCACCAACACTGGCCGTGCAGTGCACTGTGCATTTGTGGGTCGTGTGTCGCACACTCCCATCGGAATTGAAATTGTTGTGAATTCCGTCTATTGTTTCGTTTAATATCGTCTAAATTTCATAATGGGTTCCTGTGTGCCATCATATCGAATAGCATGGACGCGCACCCGCGCAGCGACAGAGAGAAGGACCATTGATTCGATGTCGCAACATTTGCGGACTGTGTTCCGGCCGACTGTGTGCCGAGCGACGGTGCCGAGATAAATGATTCCACCCTCCCGATTGAACGGTTTACGACAAAATAATAAAGAAGAAAGACATCCAACGCGCACACATACCGAATGCACCCGAGCTCGGCAGCGCAAGCACATCGCGGCGAGTATTGCAAAGAGCGAGCTCGGCGCCCTCCCGATGATATTTGTGTTTTTAATCTGCAGATCAAACAACGGCGTCGAAGACACACAATTTTAATATTTTATATTTTTTCCGTGCATGCGGATGCGCCGCCCGCCTTGCCACTGTCATACAGACTTACATCCGAAGCGAGAGCATTCGCCCGATGGAAAAGACGGCGACGGCACTCGCTGCTTAGCGAATTATTTTATTATTGTGTTGCGCTGGCTGCGTGCGTATATCTGTTTCTGTTGATTGCCACTGTTGATCCCGTCTGTCGTTTGGCACTGGTGGCTCTCCTCCCCCTCCGCCTTCTCTGTGTGCTCGCTCGGAACGAAATATGATGGCTTAATAAAGTCACATGCCTACAAGAGACATCAAACGTTATTGTATAATTTCAGTTGAGCACGAATATCTCACCATCATCCATGTCGCTTGCGCAATTATTATTGTTTTCCATATTTTTCGCCCCGACCCGACACCACTCTTCGGCTTTTGCTCTTTTCCTTCTCTGTGTGTGTGTGTGTGTGTGTTCCGCAGGTTCGGCTCCCGAATTGCGCCTCAATTGATGCCATTCATGTTTCGCCGACAATCAAATGAATATTTTGTTAACTGTGATTAAATTTAAATATTTCAATCAAAAAATGACTTCCTTTTTCTGTGTTCGGTTCGGCGGATGTGTGTGCGCTGCTCACTTCACTGAACGACGACGACGGCAAATTCGACATAAATGACGTCGATCGCCGCGAGACAGACATCATTTGTTCCGACGAAAGCGAGAGAGGAAAGTGGTGTGTCGGCCTCGTACAAATGCCAGCTTCAGCTCGGAGCACAATGTACACCGATGGAAAGCATGTGGAGCCGCCAACAGACACACGCACGAGAACGAATGAAAAAAATTGTACGAAAATTGTACGCGGAAAAATGGAATTGTTGCGAACAATTTCTGAAATGGCGAAAAATGGTTAATTCACCGTTCTCTGGGGGTTGACACCTTCAGCTTTATTTTTCGCCGTCGAATGGAACGCCACACATCGTTGCGCTCTCTTGTAATTTTAATGCATGCGCAAATGTGTGCAAGACAAATGAGAATGCGAGCAGCAGCAGCAGCAGCAGCAAAAAATCCGATCAACACGCCCGAGCTCGTCGGGCCTCCGCCGTGCGTGTGTGTGTGTATGTGTGACAAGGGCGGCCCAACTAGCCCAACCGTGCATGTGTGCGAATTGCGGATGAATTCGAATGAATATTTCAGCGGGTGACGTTCCAGCGCACGAGAAGCGCGGGTAATTATTAAATTACGATGTATGCCGTGAACCGCACACAGTCGATGTGTGGAAGGCGAATTAAATTGGCACATGCAGCCGCTTCTGCATCCCCTAGTGGCCGTCAAATGGATTAAAATGAAATCATTTCGAGTTTACCGTACTCTGGAAGGACGCGAATGCCGTTCGAACGCAAAAAAAAACCCATCGAATTCGCGGATCTCTCTCTCTCTCTCTCCCTCTCCCTCAATTGGCTAGAACAATGCTGAAGGGGCATCGCGCAGCATCGCGATAAGCGGATGAAAAGTGAATTCTTGAATTTGAATTTAGAGTGCGCGCAATTGGAGCGCGGACACACTGCATATCAATTGAACCACTCATCTTCGTACATTGTAAGTCGATTAATCGGTGAAAACTATTTTTCTCCTTCTTCTCGTCCGATGTGTTGGGCGGCGCGGCGCGGCGCGGCGCGGCGCGGCGCGGCGCATCTCCGACCTGCGAATAGCGAGCACGAGTGTGTGCCAGTGCAGTGCGCGCGCATAAATTGCTGTGAGTGCATGCGACTCGGGCGACTTGTGACTATGCGATGTGCCCAAGTGTGACCAAAGCGGCGGCGCACAGGACGGCCCCGGAACCGCGTATGCAAATTCTCGCCCGTTGCTTTGCTGCCATCTTCCACAAATATTCGCTCCGCTGCGCGCTGCGACCGGGACCGGCCGATCGCCGCGTATAAATTCGCATGTGACACTTTAGTATGTTTTGCGTTCCATTTTTTCCTCTTCGCTGTTCTGTTCTGTCTCGGCCGCTTCTTCGGGATTTCGGTGCTTCGGTCCGATCATCGTCGTCGTCGTCGTCGCCGCGCATCAACGGTGTCTGCCATCCAGCCGGTCGGTGCGACGCAATCGGCCGAGAATATATATGAATGTACACTCGCATTACATCGTTTTAACATTAAATCTTTCTCCGA
>JANTFB010121308.1:0-11514 GCA_026546635.1 Porricondyla nigripennis | reverse complement strand
AAGAGGAAATGCTGTAATACAATCAAGGACGCATGTGAAACAATAACACTTTGCGTACGTATTTGTTAGATGAACGACTTTGCACTGTCCGAAATCATCATCAATCACACTGCAGTCGGAATAGCGGACTTCGTATCAATTCGCCTTGTATATTCTGTATTGCTAAAGTTAGTTCCACTGATGCCCAACTTCAGCGTTCGGTGTTTTTGACATTTATTTCTCCTAACACTGGAGCTGTCCACTCATGGACAGGATTGAATAGTCGAAAAAAAGTCATCCACTAGTCACGACTGGGCATGAGGAATACGGGAAAGCAGCACTGTGTTCAGAATTGAATGACGAATGTTAGCATGTATAAGTAGGTATTAGCACATTATTACATTTCCTAAATTATCTAGGATGCCATTATTATGTATTTTTTTATTCACTCCATTAAGATTGTGTACACGATATAAGGTAAAATATTCATTTTTGCTTCAGTTTCAACTTAATCGCTTTCATGGTTGCACATTGCACATACACAAGCACACTGGCTGACATGAAAATCGATTTCGAGGGATATGGTAAGTATGTATGATTCGGGTGAGTGTGTGGTGGTGCGAAAGAATTGAATTTATCTACGTTTAAGTAAATGACCACCCCCGAGCCGATCAACGGCTCTTTTCAATAAATTGGCGCCGCCAATCGAATCGATGGCTCGCTTTTGTTGTTCCAGGCCCGAGGACTCAGACGACTGATGCTGTGCCGCTTGATGCGAAGACAAGAAGCGTGCTTGTTGTTGCTGCTGCAGCTGCTGTTGTTTGCCTGAAGGATATTGATTCTTGAATTTATGCTCCAAATAGTACCGTTTACCAGCCAAATCGTCTGGGCCTAAATTGAATGGTCGATATGCCATATTGTTGCTATTGTGTCCATAGCTATCTAAATTGCGCAACAAAATTTCGTCATCGTCGAAATTTTCCGTGTTTAATGGACGTATTATGCTGTTGGTACGGTCGTACGGCGATTCATCTAAAACGATCCAAATCGAATGTAATATTCATCTTCACGTCGCATGGCGTTCATTTGGATTGTAAACTGTGTGCGTGTGATAGATACCTTTATACGACTGTTATGGTTATGATGTACGGTGCATGTGTGCGGGTGTGCATGTGTATGTTTGAGCTGTGTCATGTCATGTCTTGTTTTTATCGAAATGCAAAGTTGATGATAGAGGCAACGGGCACAAGTGAAATGTAACCAAACTACGTGTCTAAAGTTTCGATAGAAGATGTACACAACGAAAAGCGAACAACAACAACAATGAAGAAACTTGTACGAGAAAACTGATGAAACCATAAACTCCCTATACTGCATATGAACGCTTGAGAGCAAAAGGGAGCTAACTCGAAATTCTTGATACGCGATTTCCGACCGTATGCATTACAGCCATAAGGTCTAAAATTGTGTCTCAAGATTTTCGAGTTAGCGTCGTTTTGCTCTCAACCGTTTATATATCACCCGCATTAACCATCTACATATGCTTTCTCTTGAGGCCAGGAGAGTATACTTCGATGCCCACAAAAAAAGCTCTGTGCTGGCACACACAAGTGCCCCCAATCAGGCAATCGTTGCCGCATTTTCGATGGAGTACTCTCCAGGCAATTAGTGTACAGAAATTCCCAAAGACCCAAAAGAAATGATATCCTTTTTTATCCTACTCCGGCCAATACCTATTATGGCCTTCAAACATGCCCCACGGCCAGACTCCAGTCTACTTTAGCGATACTGACATCTGTAACATCAACATCGAGTCGTTCAAGAAGGAAGTATTGAACACTCTCTACTTAGAACCAATCTCTAATCGGACTTGTATAATGCTATTCACAGGCTTATTTATCCACTAGTTTATTTTTAGTTTAGATTGATTTTTGTAATGATTTAGTTTGTGAAGAAATATATTATTGCATCAACTCAATTCTGTTCAAACGCACAGTGTAAAATGTAATGGGGCTCGCCCTGTTTTTCATACGTTAAGCAACTTAAAAATAAAAATGAATTAAAATGAAATAAAGTCGCTGCAAGTAAGGTAGTTGACTAGTTCCAATTCGACGCATTTGTCAACTCTTTCGATAAAAATGGCTTATCGACGCCGAAGAAATAATGTGTTGCCCGTTAGTTGAACAGTTGAATATTATGGTGAACATGAGAATGTTGGCTACCCGACTACGTAGAAGACGCAATGATAGAAATTAATCCACATGTGAATCCTTGCTGGTCACAACTTCTAAGCGGTAAAGACTAAACACTTTTCAACGGGACGAGAATTCTCACCTACCTCCGTTACCTCAAAAAACCTGTTCCAATCGCACTGAATAAAATAGTAATGCTATTCATTCGTTTATGATGTTTCTTTTGAATGATGCACAAAATCAATCGTAAAATTCCGCCGTTATAATCCATGGATGCCAGTGACGTCGGCCACTTTCCACTGACCAACTCATGGCTTACAAACGCATAACGGAACACATTCAAATCAAGCGAGCATGCCAATTTGTATTGACAGATGTTGGAAAAGTGTTGAGTTCAAATTGAATCAAATTTACCGCGGGTCGAACCTACGAAAATACATCCATTGTGAACTTGGTAACAAACGTGGATGACTCCCGAATGCATCATACATAAAATATAAAATACCAGTGACGACTCACGCGCGAAAAAGGTAGTGAAAACGCTGAAAGTGGTCGGAAGTCGATGGAGTGAACCAGTGGGCACAGTTCACTCATTGGGAGTTTATTCGGAATCGCAACCGTGTATATTATACATTTGTATGTCATTAACACTAGTCTGTTAGAGAGAAAATGTAAATATTTTCCCTTCAGCAAACCAAAAACACCATACAGGCAAGCTTGAAATTCGAATGAGCTCCTAGAATAAATAAACTTTGTTCATTTCATCGACTTTCAACGACTTTCATCGAGTTTCGTATACTTTTTCTCGCGTGAGGATGAGCGGGAAATATCTAAGGTCTGATGTGTACCCACTAATAATATATTGTATAATGAAATAAATGCAGGGGAAGGTAGAGATTTGCAAATACGTAGAACGGTGATTGTGTAGGTATGGCGAGAC
Organism: Porricondyla nigripennis; assembly: GCA_026546635.1. Lineage (NCBI taxonomy): Eukaryota > Metazoa > Arthropoda > Insecta > Diptera > Cecidomyiidae > Porricondyla > Porricondyla nigripennis. Next base: position 8,403 of record JANTFB010121308.1, on the reverse strand, counting down.
ATATATAGGTATATATAAATATATCAGACTCTTGTGCATAACGACTACAAATTAAGAATTGAAAAAGGTATATATAGGGTTCATTGTCCCACAGCGAGAACCTTATTGGTTCCCGCCTCTGTTAGTATTCACGATGTACGTATGTGTGTGTGTGTGTATGAATAATTAATATGTTTTGGATATTCAGAAAAATCGGAATTACCGTAATGATTTTGTTGTTTTAGCTCCTCCAATCGATAAATTAGTTCGTCTATGTCCTGATGTGGGAAGAAACGTGGAAAATCGAATCAATTAATTGTGAAGCGGTAATCTATGGATTCGTAAAACTAATGTTATGTTTGCGCATGAATGTAAATGTAACTGTAAGGTGGCAGGTCGGTACTATCAGGCTCACGGCCGAAATTTTCATCCCTTGAAAATCAATGAAAATAAAGACATGATACGTATGCCGGTATACATAATGTCTTGTGCAGGTGCGAGCGTATGTGTGCGTGTGTTGAGGTAGAAAGGTATACTTCCCATGCTATGTTTATAGCATGAAGCACACATTATCCGATTTCCAATTCATTCATAATTCATACAGATATGCTGTGATGACACAAACGTTGTCGTTGTCGTATTTATGAATAATTGATTTTATCATCGCGTACGTGAACTCATTCCGCCAGATCGAAAAAGGCGATGATAATATTTGGTTGCGTATGAGTGCAACGAAAACAGCACCCCAACCATTCGGAATCTATCATTTGAAGGTGGAAGCATCGAATCTATTTTGAAGAAATCTTGCAAATTGGCTGTGTATGTACCATCTAGCAATTGGCTCTGGCTGTGTAGATTTCAATTGATTTCAATGCGGAGTATTTCTGTATTTCTACCTTCTGCTCCAGCACATGTACGAAACATCAACGATTTTCAGTCCAGCATGAGCAGCATGGACCTTTAGCAAAAAACAGCCTTGTATTAATTGCGCAGTGAAATAAGAAAAATGACCCATTTTGGTTCCACATTTCAACGATACTCTTGTCACACAGCGAAGCCGAGGCACTCGCTTCTGCTCTTGAGTCGTTTTTTTTTGGCCGTTGTAAACAAGTTCAGTTGACTTGCAATAATTTCGATAACAATGGATAGTATTACCGACACAATGGGTTCCTGTCGTTCCTGTCAGTTGACTTTTGTGAATAACGTAACCAGAATTATTATTATTTATTGAGTGCCAGAGTTCGAGAGTCATTCACAAACATTAATTTCCATTGCCCGTTACGTACATTGTCTACCCAAGGCGAAACACACCTATGACATGATCATTTTTCGCTGATTCTCATGGCTCTTGAGATGTTTTTCGCACATTTAATTCAGAGCGACAGCCATTGAAATGCCAGTAACGTGACGATAAACTCACCGTCGATTTTGTACTCCTTCGAACAACCGTCGGAGCTTATCGCCGTAATCACCATCTTGTGAGAAGATTGACAGCAACTTGGAGACATTGAACTGGGAACTAAATCGGCATGCTTTGCATTTGAGATTATGAGCTTCTGCATAACTGAGCTGGTGACTGGATGGATGAATGAATGAACGACTTATACACTTTTCGGAGAACTCCACTGTGGGTGCTCAGTATGCTGCTTATTTTTCGATCGGGATAGCGGAAACGACCAATTCTCCCGCTCACCATTCACAATTTTTGTTCCTTTCGGAATGTCAGAGCTCTATTCGTCTCCAGATATCTTTTTGCACAGGGGTGTCGAACACTTCGATTGGAAGCTTAGCCGCTGATTTTAAGACGATGTTCAATCAATCAATTCGCTCCGAATTATATGGCCAACGAAATACTATCGATTGCCCAATTTAACTTTCATTGGGAAAAGGGGGAATGTGCGAAAGGTTGCGTTTGTTCTGGTCGTTATGAATATGAAAATTTCTCCGCGAAAAACGCAGCACGTACGCACACACATGCGCGGGCGCCCACAGTCATTCCTCCCAAGTGATCACGGATGTGCATCACATGAATGCGTTTCGCTCTTTTTTTCTTCATATAAATAAAAATCAAAAATGCGAAAGGCAATATTTGCGCGACAACCAACTACACACGCAACAGAAGAAATCACTTTGCATTAAATTTGTATTGCAATCATATATTTTTCACTTGCTTCGATCGTTTCATGTCGAACACTGTTTCTACTTGTCAGGCGTGTGGTTCCATGCACAGCGAGTGCGACAATCGGAGAGGGAGAGAGGAAGGTGCGGAAGGGGGCATATCGCCAGTGGAGATGTGTGTGACGCGACGAACGGGCGAAAAACATAAAAATGAAATTAGGTGAGAGTGTGTGTGTGACAGAGAGGGAGGGAGGGAGGGGGGGGGAGAGAGAGAGAGAAAGAGAGAGAGAGAGAGAGAGAGAGAGAGAGAGAGGGGAGCGGTAAATGGAATGGAACCTGTCTACGAGTACAAAGTACGTGCGTGTTTGTGTGTGTGATACCTACCAGTGCTAACAAGGCACTTCATACGTGCGCATTCTATGCATTATCCGCGAAACAATCGGTGCCGACGCAATGTACGTGTTCACGTCCCGTCTGCTCCACACCAGCTTACGGTAACGACGAAAAGTCGCGTAACAATTACTTCTCTTTTTCTTCTTCAATTTTCGTAATATTCTGCGCCCATTTTTAAGGATAACATCGCGCAGGCGCCAATTTATTCATTTCTTATGCGCACTCAGATACATTTCAGCCGCCCCTTATGCCGTTTATGCATCCATTTCCAATTTTCATGTCGCATTATCGAGGGGGATCAAATGGAAATGGTTTCCATATTTCGCGAAACGACTTCACTTCGGGGACCGTACGGCCGTACGGCTTGGAAGTAACAACGACAAAATCTATGACGAAAGTAATTCCAAATCCATCACTTGTCAGCGACCAAATCCGCATCAACTCTCTCACTCCAACGCATTCCGTTTTCTCCGGCGAACTGCGCGAAGTTGCGCAGTTCTCAATGACTTGTACCCATTACGGTCACGGCAAACACCACACATCTGCGTATCTAATCGTATTTTTAATGAGATTAAAATATCTGGTGTGTGTTCATTTTCACGCGATTTCTTTTGCTTATTAGATTAATCGGGAGTGGGCATTGCATTGAGCGAAATGAGACTACAAGAATGGCACCAACGGTGCGAACGGATGTTACCATGTGATACAGCGCCGTTGCTTACAGTGATTCGGAATGGGGCTTCCCGATCGCAATACAGATGCCTTTTGTGGAAGCGCAGGTGAATCTGACACCAATGCGGACTTGCAACTTTGTTTCGTTTTTATTTTGGAACGTGTACTGCTCCGGTGCACGACGTCGCACAGGAACTATAGGGTGGACCATAATCACGATGGAAATTTGTTGTTTTTTCAAAAATACAAATCGGTATAAGGATGTCTTGCTTCTTCGAACAAAAATCAGGCGGTGCCAAATCGCACAACCTTGGTGGCCGTCCGACAACACATTTTAAGGAAATTAGGCGTTCTCAATATCCGAACTTTGATTTTGATCGAAATAATGTCACTAAATAGCGCGTGATTAATTTGCCATGTGACGACTTCACAATAGCAGCTGTCAAAAATGAAAAGCGGAAATGGGCGCTATATTCAAATCGCCTAGTTATATGTGACCCACTCTAATATTTGTCGAAAGTGTTGTAACGCATTTCGACATCCACGCCTGCTTTTTGCTGTGCACGATTGAAGTGATCGTACGATTCGCTAAAGCGATTCTGATAAAACGATTGCAAACAGCGAATGATGAAAGCTCTATTTCACGACTCAGCATATAAGTCGATTTGCCGATTCAAGTTCACCTAGAATCAGCTGCAGCCTGTATGCATTCATGAAAACCATTCGCCGATTCGATGCCAAAGCACACTCAAACATGATAACAAGCTAACAAGTAAGCAGTAACGGAAATTCCGCTTTGCACTTTTGGATAGATGAAAGAAAATGACGTGAACGTGATATGGTTGAATTGGAACGAATTATTATACCATACAATATTCTGCGTTGTGTTCGAGGTGGGAACGATTCCGTAATCGAATGATTCCCAACACCCTCGAAACCCGAATGCTGTTTACGTGAGACGCAAATATTCGTTTTTCGGAAGAAAAAAAACGAATGCGACGCACGAGATTTGGCCAAACCATTTAGAATGTCGGAGGGCCATCCGTGCTCTCGTGCTCGCTCAAAATCGGGTGAATTGCATTCAATTTTAGGTCTTAAGTTTGAGTCAATCAATTTGGGCTCGTGTCGCGTGGATTGGTGTCGCGTAAGGCGAAATGCGACCGGCGTTGACGATAATTTGAAATGCAGCCTGAACAAATGATATCAATCACGGACCCATATAAAGTCAGATTTTCAACATTCTTACTCATTTGGCAGCTCTTCATTGATAAAACAACTAATGGATTGCGTGTGTGTGCGTGTGCGTGTGCATATGTGCAAAATGGGCCCGCGTTTCACCAGATAGTGCGTCAAGTAATAATTAAATCAACGCAATTTGTTCGGATCGATGGCTGGATAGACCTGATCGTATACGCGATGTACGATGATGCCCAATTTATTATTAGTTCCATGAATTCCGAAAAGTGCTTCTATTTTGTGAATCGATTTTAATTTTAGTTTCCCCAACGAATTGGCAATCAAAATTTAGAATGGAGTGAACGCCAACGCGCCGCTTCTCGTCGGTTCTGTGTGGTATCTGATGAACGGTCACGAACGTGAATTAATGTATCAATTGATTGCGCATTTTTCGGCGGCAAATTCCATGGACGGGGGTATTTTTGCGTATGCCATTGTTTTTAACATCAAACGGAGGGCGTCAAATCTGCAAATCATTATGTTTGTATTGTTGTTGGTGCTGATGCCGTTGCCGAGCTTTATTATAGAGAATCGTCTATGATTCAGTGTTGCTCATAAAAATAATAGCAGTTTGACGCACGAAGCTGGTCCCTGATTGCCATGGAATGCAGGCTGTGAATGGAAATTTCCGGTTCGAATTCGAAGAAAGAATTCACGGCAGAGAATTGTGTGTACGATGTGGCGATTCACGGAATCCAATGAAATGGAAGTGTCATTGCTGATTCGATCAATGGGCGAACGTGAATAAAAAATCTGCGGCAGGTTTCTAGGCCAGATTTTCATTGTCCGAAACTAAAGCAAATGGTCTCAAATTATTGCGCATCGGGAGAGGTGCGAACTATCTCGCCGTGGGCATCCATCCGAGACGTCAGTACAGCAACCGATTCTATATTAATTTGACATTAATTTATCGCCGAAATGAGCGTTCCCCCCGACTATTGGTCATTATTTCCACGACGTGCCATCAACGAAATGAAGCATTGCACATCGAACTTTCGGTATGCGCCAAACCTGACCGCCAGCTAGTTTCGATTAATAGATGGACCAATCGACAATTCATCTATTTCAGAAGTTGAATTGATTGTTGCTGCTTTGTGGTCATTGTGCGAACATGACGGATGGCCTTGCATCAATTTCAACTAAATTCGGACGCCTAATGGCGAAAGAACGGCAAAATAAATAATTTATTAATGTTGTGGTGCGAATGGGCGCTAGACCACTCATCAACATTATTTGCTAACAAACATGGGGACTTGAACTATCCATTGTTTTGGTTTCGATTTATAATTCGGTAAGGGAACCCAAGTTATCCACAATCGTGGATTAAATGGTAGAAATGGTAGGAATCGACTGCATTTTTTAAATTCGGAATCGGAATAGCAGAGTAGAGCTGCTCTATGATTCTCTGCTCCCTCCTCTCCATTTTTCTTGAGTAGAGCATCTCCTTTTCAGTGTTTTCACATTCGGAAATCGGTGAATATAATGCGTGGGCAACGTGGACGGTACCGCAATGCCAATAACTGTAACTGTAATTCAGTGGCCATTGAACATGCCGGCGCAGCAAATGCCCAGATAGGGGTAAACAAATGGATTGCATAAATAATGCGACTTATTTTCTCTACAAGTGGGGATGGCGAAAATGAGTGAGGGAAAATGGAATGACCGTTGTAAATGAGATGATAATTGCGCACGCAACGCATAACCCTCGAAAGGAATTGAACGGAACGCATGGATATGGCCCACTGTCACCGCGCTAATGAGCGCGCGCGAGGAACCGTCTTCTTGGATGCTGTTTCTTTATCATGTACTTCCCCGAAGGATAATTCATAACGATGAGTATGCCCGTACGCGTGTCAAAAGGCGAGGGACTCTGCCGCTAATTGTTTGTCGTCGTCGTCGTCGTCGAATATAAAATTATATTCATTTTATTATTATTATCGCGATGATAATTACATATAATGACACCCGAATTAGGATTATTGTCATTTGTAAGCGTCAAGTACGAGTACATCTGTTGCGGTAGAGAACCTAACATAATCTTCGGAATTTTTCTCCCGATGTTTGATTGAATTATAAATTAATCTAATAGGGTAAGTGACGGGATCAAAAATATTGGGCACACTATGCTGGGTGTGTAGACTTTGCTCCCGAGCGTTTGATGAAAAAAAGGATATGGAGCAAGAAAGCTACGAACCTTTGTGGGTAGGCCAACCGTTATTCCCAAAACTAAAAATGAAATACACAATCCGAATATTTTCATCATGATCGCCCTGTTGATATTAGCTCAAGTAAACTTCCTTCATGTCATCGTGGATGTGAGCATTCAGAAGAGCAAAGCAATAGAGAAAAGCATAATAACAAGGAAAGGTGTCAGTCTCTATCGAGCTTCAATTGCCGGTCGCCCAATGAAGCAATTCTATTTTTGTTGTTCTCAAGAATCGTACTCGACTATACTACACATCTACCTTTTGATTAATACCAGATCCCCGTTGAACAATTCCGTGCACGTTCACACAATTCACTGAATATTTTCCCCGCTTTCTGTCACTACCTATTGATACGCACAAAATCTAAATCGAATTAATACTCGACTGTCGTTTCAATTTTTCAAATTTATGAAACAAAACCCGATTGTTTTTTGTTTATTTTTTGTTCTGGCTCTTCGTTTACGTTGTCACTGTTCGTTATCCAAATGCTGCAATTTTGTTTTCGTTAGGTGAATTTGCGTTCGATTTTGGTTCAACTTTCCGTTTTCTGCGTGAACGAATGGAAAATCCAAAAACATTGATAATATCGGCCACCAAATATTCAGTTTCGGTGCCGAACAGGAAACAATAGAAAAATTGTATTTCGTACAACTAACTCGATGGCTGATATAAATGCTCGGAATGAGAATCACTGTTCGTTTCGAGCTTTCGAATGAATGTGAATCGTCGTTTGTTCATGCTGTGAGCTTTTATACAGTTATAAACTGGTTCGAGACGCACTACAACCAATATGCGTCTATTTGTGTTTGTATGTATGTGTATCCGTGTGGGGATGGCAGCGACGACAGCGACGAGTACGACGACAACGACGACAACAACGGCAACGACGATTATCATGAAAACCAATACGGTTCCATCGCGCACACATTATATGCGCACGGCATCGCCGTACCGAATGAAATGGATAGATAAGGCATCGCGTACGAGCCAGTGCGAGACAACATAAACGAAATAAGCAACTGTAGTAAAAGCTACTACCATAGAACGCAAGCGGTTTATGTTGTGCGATTTTGTAGATTCATTTCAATTTTTCACTTGCACACATTCGTTTAGTGTGCAAGTTCAGTTGGCAGATTGCTCAGCATACGGATAGGACACTAGACTCACTGCCAAGATATGCTCGCCATCTCGTCGTGAAGGCAAACTTCACTTGCGATGCAGTTTATCTCGGTTCCCAAGAATCTCAGTTTATCTCGGTTCTCATCGTGAAGGCAAACTTCACTTTATTTTTTTTATGGTTCTTCATCGGGCAAATCGTTAAATGATTTTAACACGTTAACTACCAGCACATTTTTTTTCGAAAAATCAAATAAATTGACGTTGTGAAAAATCGATGCCATTTCCAGAAAAATTGACTTATCGCAGTCTTTTTGGACTTGTTGGGAAGGTGATACCAGCTTTCCGTTTTCATCAAGATTTTCAATTTGTGTAGTCTGGTTTGGTGTTGCCAACTTAAAAACAAAAAAAACCTTTAGCAAATTGGCTGCTGTTCCCGTAAAAAAAACTTGCGAGGGTCAATTTAGGCTCGTTGAATATGCAAATTGACAAGCTATCCAATGTGGTTACTGCGGTAACAGTTCTTGCCCTGAAAATAGTGTTGCCATAGCAAAAAAAATAGGTCAAATTTATCACGATGGCAATACTATATCCGATTCGAAAAGTGTTGTCGTTGTTAAGCCGTTCTTATGGACAACCCAAAGGTGGGTCATGACTTTTACTCCGGAGAGCCAACGTAATC
>JANTFB010121197.1:0-11517 GCA_026546635.1 Porricondyla nigripennis | reverse complement strand
CGGTAGAGGATATTTAAAAGATAATACATAGATAGAAAACATATGAGGTCTAGCCACACCAGCTTGTATATGCTTCCGCGCCATCTGGAAAATCGAGAAAAGAATGAAGAAAATTAGAAAAGAGATCACTAAGATACAACCGTCCTTGGTTTGAGGGAGCCGCAGAAACACTGTTGATAAAACCTAAGGACCAACCCATGAAACCTAGGAATCAACGTAGAGTACGGGAAGCGACCCCACTGGGGACGACTTCAGTGACTCTAACGATCAACCTAACGATCAACCAAGTGTTCCGATGGACAACCCCAATGAAGACCCCAATGACCACCCCAGAGACGACCCCAAACACCACCTCACTGTTCCCAAGGACCACCCAAGTGGGGGCCACTCTCGTGAGCCTAAAAGCCACTTTGGTGTAGAGATTTGAGATTTACTATGATGAACCTAGATAGGTTATCTGGAAATCACCATATTGAAACACTGGTACCCTAACGGAAACACGGGCCAACCCAGCGAACCAATGAACCACACTATTAAACTGAATAGTCACACAGGGAACGGGAATCTGGATATCACCGATAAACAAGTATTCGCCTATATCAAGGCGCCAAAGCTTGGCTCTCAGCCAGGCGGTTTTTTCATTAGATTTAGTTGATATATTGCCTTTAATTCGTTAATCCGTAGAGAATAATTGATGCACTGAGCTCCCCAAAAATAAGTAAATTCTCGAACAAACAAACAAAAAAGAAAGGAAAAATCAATTACATTTTTCAAAAAAAGAAAAAAAATGGGTCCACGCAAGAACGAAGCTCCAGCGAACGCGAACGATGTGCCAACAAGAAAACGATAAACATTGACTCGGGGTCATTCACATCACGTGCGAAAAGTGTGCTCGCCACCACACTCTAGCTCGGGCTAGGCCACTGTAATTGCAGAGAAGGGGGACGAAAAAGTCTGGTCGTTTCGCCTCCGGCCATGCAAAAATTGAAAATGAACTTGCCGCCACCGTGAGGTGTTCGAAAAAACCATTTTTGTCCACTTCATAATTTTCAATGAGCCATTAAGTTGTAATCAGTGATTAAATATTGAAACGATTGTGCCGATGTCGAAGGCACACAAAACAATCGTTTGGCATTCGCCACACAAATGCCGACGAAAATCTCGTCGACTTTGCGACGCACAAATGATAAAATCGTCGGCCGTGTAATTTGCACACAATTAAATTGGGGCCTGCTTACAGTGCCTGCTCCGTAAACAGTTGCTCGTGATAAGGCGACAACACTAGGCTGAGTAATTTTGCCTATTTATTTGGAGCAAATTTATTCAGCAGAAACACTGACGCATGCCGCCGAATTGCGAGAACACTTCTATCTCTTGCGTCACAAGGTCTCTTATAAAGACAACTCGGAGGCGGCGAGTGCAGAGGCGTCCCACATGCCTCCAGCACTGTCGTGAACAATTAATGTAGCATAACATAGAAGTGATGGCTTTGCTCCCGATGTTTGACACGACGATGCGTCTGTGCGCATCCATGGCATCATGAATATTCAACCGATGCGCCGACATCGTCGAAACATGAAAAATATGAATTCGAATTCGATTTCCATATGCCGTTGTCGATGGCTCACCATCACGTCTGATGTCGCCTGATGCATGAGCATGATGCGTCAGCCTATTTTTAGCCATTTTCGTCACATCTCAAATCCATGATGGAAACACACGAAACACATTAATGGTGCAATCGTCGGCGGAGTTTGTTCATTTCGTTAGTGCCTTCTTCATCGGGCATTCTCGTAACCGGCTCCATACATCCGATGTGCTAATCATAAGTTTACATGCCAACAGTGAAAATGGCAGAGGTACTTCGCGTCGTGTATATCGTGGAAAGCTACAATGCACCAGACCAGCATGAGCCAATTAGCTCACTTGCTATGGACGATTCATTCAAATCACAGTCGAGTAATTGCGACCAAATGATGATAATAATCATTTTTTAAATCGCGAAGAACCGGATCGTTCCCATCATTTCCACTGCAATTCATGCGAATGCATCTAAATAACGGCCGATTCATATCATTCGAGCGCACTATGCTCTACATCGAGCAGTCGATTCAGTTGAAACAAATTCTCGTTCACTGTTCTCGTATCAGTCATTCGAAGAGAGGAATAGAATCACATTCGCCGCCATGCCAAATCAGCGTACAGATCGAGAACGGAATCTGAAAAGTTGTGAACAAAACTCACGAGCACGCATGCTCACCAGAACGCGGACAATCAGCCGGTCCGCGTGTCGAATCTTTCCGCGTGTGATTAGCACGAGATGGAGGAGGGGATCGTATTCGTTCGTCGGACTTCGGAAAGATTCCGATTACACATTTTCGGCCGTCAAAACATACCAAAGCGATATATTGGAGCCGTCCCATCTCCGATCGTTTTTCGTAGCGAAAAAGTGCAAATGAAAACGCAAAGTCAAACGAAGATAACATCATCGCCATTAAGCCGTTATCTTGATTCGCGTGTGCGTGTATATATTTGCCGTACCCCACTGTTATCGATGCAGCGGAGGCAACATGCACTCTGTAATTGATAATTTTGCACACGATTTTTTCATCGCTCTCATCGTTCTCCAGCGCAAAGTAAATTGTGCTGTTGTTGCCGACCGATGTGATACGGCAAAATGCATTTCCAATCGAGTGATAAATCGCATTATTGAATTGCAAAGGCAGCGAAGGCAGAACGAAATGTCTGCTCGCGCATAAATAATTTGATTTTACTTTTCGCCCCCTTCACCCATCGCGAAAATCCCCTCATTGCCCGGTCGTAAAGTCGTCAAGTCTATGGCACAGTGCATGACAGCCATTTCGACCGCGACATGAGATATTTCAATCGCGCACATTGTATTCGACAGGCGGCGCGAGCACAATCGAATGAAAAGCGGGCAATGCAAATGCACAGAACACGAAACAATGGCCAATTATTCCGTCTATCGATCTGAAGTGTACCGACCGAACCTCTCTACATTGCGGTGGCGAATTGCATTGAATCGACTGCTTCACATCCAACAGCATTTCATATTTAATTGCAAATATAATCTTGGACAATTTGTTTCAATTTAACTCTGTGATTATTTTCTGAAACTGGATTCCCGCTGATTGAATGCAATTTTTTTTTACGATTTTCCGAACAAAAAATCGAAAGTTGCGTTTGGTCGATCGCAAGCAAATCGATTGAAGGTGGCATTTGTCGTCGCCGGAATTTCCCGAAAAGTGATCGTGGACCGTTTTATTCAATTCCATTTTTTCTCACTCGGGAAGGTAGCGGACGAATACCGAGTCGGTTGATGGCCAATCACATGGATTGGGGTCAAGGTTATCGCGTGCTCATTACTTTGGAACGAATCTCGCGCCAACCGAATGAGACGTCATGATCAGTACAAATCATTATCAGTCGAATGGCAGCTGGCGTTCTGCGGCGATGCTGAGTTTGGTGGCGTGCAAATGGAAACATCGTGATGCGATGCGAACTGCCCAACTGTCGACTGTTTAGCGTGTACATGCCGAATGTGTGTGCGGCACGGAAAGCCACAAGACATTTTTTATCGATTGCTCTGGATCGGATTGTATGCATAATACATTATTCCAGCAATTAAATGCAATTAATATCAATTAATACGAACGCGGAAAACTTAGCGAGTGCGATTGCCACGAATAAGTGCGCGTGAATTTATCGCGAGAACTGGTTCAACGCAACTCGATGTTTCTGTGAACGCAGTCGCAGTCGCAACCGCCCGATGTTCACTCTCTTCGAGTTGAAGCTTATGCGAGAATGAAAAACATCCGGAAACTATGCGATTATTATTAGTCGCACTTCGTCACCGTTCTTACCCATTCCGAGAAAATATCAACATTCAATGACTCATGAAGAAATGAACTCATGAATTGGCATCGCATTCGATCTCTCCACGGCGAATCATCAACGGACCGCATTCGAATATTCAGCGAAACGATCACATTTCGCCGTTATCAGCGCAGCTCATGTGAGTGAAATGGGATCTCGCGAATTCCTCAAAAATGAAATCGAATGCGACCTTCGTTCGTATCGTTCTGATCTAATCAATTGTTTCGTATTTTCGATTGTGGTGACGTGACGATTTACAACAACCGTACGCCTGATCGGTATGCCTCGTGCCATACAGGTTGTCGTTAGCGTGTATACGCGATGTATGCTACATGGTACGACCGACCAGTTTCGATGCGCTTGACGTCATGTGTGGTGCGATTTCAGCTGTTGAATGAACGAAAATCGGTTGGAGCTGTGATGCCGGCCGGCGCAAATCGTTTTAACATTGAAATGGCTGATGACATCCGAACGTCGTGTTTTTTTTCATTCTTCTTCTATTGGCTGCTAATTTGTTGAATCACCTTGATTCATTTGCTGATCTGTCTAATTTATTATTGCGATATGTACCGCATGATCGGTTCGTGTGTGTCTGAAACAATTATCGTATTTTCATTTAATTGTGCAATTGACTTTGTTTGCCACCGAACAGATGTGGAGGTATCATTTGTATTCAAATCGAACGCACAAGCGTGGGCATTGTTTGCGTTTTGCTCTTTGAATATTAATCGGGCGCCTAGTGAAGGTACGCGCATTCATACAATATCGGCCCCTTCGCTACCTCCTCCTGACAAATTCTATGCGTGCCTAGCACGGTACCCGTAATGCCACGAACGCCACGATCGGCGTCGATAACAAGAAGATACACACACATACGGCGCCTTATCGCGAAATCCAATAGATTCGCGATCGCGTCATCGCGTCGAGAATGTACAGCGGTGCGTTTCTGTCGCTTATATCGAAAATTATAATTTATCGTGTCACATGGTTGTGCGAACGCGCGCACACAGTAAAACAAATGTCACCTATTTGAGCACATTTGTCAAGTCTCACCTGAACAATAATTTCAGAAAGCAACCAAAGCCCCTACACGTTGCCACTTCTGCTGTGTATGTCACTGTCATTTTGATATCGTTGTTTTTCAGATCCTCTTCTGCTTCTCCTTCTTCTCCTTTTTCTTGTATTCAGACACTTGAGATTGCTGGGCAATCGTCGGATGGAAAGTGATAGAGCAGCCTCACCTACGGCGGGTGCCTGTGTGCGTTTTTCGGTATCCTTTGTGTCCAATATTTGCGACGCTGTGCAGTTGAATTCAATCGTCCCAGTTTCAAATTACACACTCACCACACTCGGACCTCATTCACATGAAAGTGTCACACAGAACTTGATATTCACTGAAACAATATGAGAGAATTTTGGATTTTTTAATTTTTTCTCTCTTTCGCTTCGAGCACTTTTGACAATTGAATCGATTCACGTCGCTCGTCAAGTGTACCATTTGCACTTGCTTCGTATTTCATTCAGACGATCGCATTGCACTCTGCTTGCTTTGTGTGCACTAGTCGCAAATATATATTAAAAATGAGATTCTCGTTTTCGAGATGCCTCCGTCATATCCGATCCTCCGATCTCAGTCAACTTGAGAGATGAATATTTATCACTCCTAATGATCGCTTTCAGCCAATTAATTATGCTAACAAATGCTCGATTTCGGATGTCAATCGATCAATTGTTCCACTCGTCGTTGGCTGATTTTTTTTCACACGAAAAAAATGAAAAAATAATTGAGCGCCGTCTGCTCTCCGATCCAATTCGATCAGGCGCAATATCACGTTACACTGCGAATGGGCGAAAAACGACCGCATTCAACCGAACCTGTCGAAAAACTCGTATCGACAAGGTGCGCATTTTCCGACGATGCATCTACACCTCCGCTGATGCGTTCCGAACACACACACACTTGCTACTCCATCAGTGTACCGGTGTCCAGCGCCAGAATGGAAAATTCACACGATTAACCCGATTTCCCTAACGGTCGGACCAATTGGTTCGCGCGCGCGATATGAAAATCAATGCATTTTCGCATTCTGAATGGAACCATGTCACCTGCTCATCAAATTCTAATGGCCGCGTACTCTCCTATCTATTTATAGGCAGACGGCTTCGGGAGCATTCGAGGGCCGTTACACCGTTCACTTCGAAATCGATGTGCGATCGATAAGTCATCCGTGAAATTTGGTGTCGCCGCAAAATGAAAAATCGAAGATGATTCTGTGCGACGGAATCGATCCGCGTGCGTGTTCCGCGAATGAATTGGGTAAATATATTGCCGAAAATAGTGTAGAAGTACACACAAGCGAACGGTGGCCGCATGCAGAGCAAACAGAGTGCATAGCAAAGCGATCGAAACAGGTACACTCTGTCACTGAGTAAACGAATGGAAACGACCGAACAAACAGTGAACGAAGCGCCCGATTTTGCGATGCAATTACTCACATTATTATTTTATTATTTTATTACTTCTTTCTTCTTTGCATGAAACTTTGTTATGAGCTGAGCTGAAAGGCGTATTGCTGTAGATTAGTGTAGGTACACGTAATCGTCCAATGTGTGTGGCCGCGGCACATTACAGTATCGTTATTATTTTATACACACACGACGAAGAGCAAACGAACGTACGAACGAACGAACGAACGGAAAAAAATGGGTCGAAGCGTTTGAACAATTTTTTTTCATTATTATTTTACCGCAACGTTGACGACGACGATGACATCGAAGAAGCAAGCAAAGTAATTGTTTGTTTTCCGTACTGCTCAGTGCATTACAGCGAATGCAAGGCAAAGGCTAAAATTTTCAAAAAATATATAAGTTTCTGTCCGTGTGTGCGTTCGTGCACGAATATCACAGCAGAGCTCTAAACGCGTCTCCCGAATGCATAAATCAGTTGCCTTCGCACACATCTGAATCCCACATTTCCATTTTCACTTTCCTATTCAGAATTCCGGGTGTTTTTCTTGTGGTGCTCGCATCGATTCACTTATTTTTCTTTTTACTTGTCGCAGAACTATCGTCAGCAGCGCAAACGCATATATTTTTTTGCTTTTTTTGGCAAATCAAACCACACACTCACATCGAATAGAGTTCTCGACGAAATAATGTTCCGTGTCGCTGTCGCCCGAAGAAACGCTCACTGTCTCTCTGTTGGATCGCGCGTTTCTGTTTTCGTTCTTTTCTCCTGATTTTTTCTCTTGTTTTGATGATCGTGCTCTCGCGGCCAATTTCTCCGTCGATCGTTCACGTGTTTACTCTCTCAAAACGTTGCAATTTCGCAGCAAAATAAATCGACGCTCGACCATAAATCACTGACTTCCGTGTCGAATGATTCGATTTAAATGTTTCACGAATTGTATGTAGGTAGGGCTAGGTGCTGGGCACTTTGTGAAGGCAGAAAAGTGACCGAAAATCGAAAAAAAAAATGTGATGAACCGAACCGACAACAACAACACATTCAACAACTACAACGAAACATTCGAACGCGCTGAAAAACGAAAAAATGGTGGAGAGTGATGGGCGCAGAGCACACACGTCTGTGCGCAACGAAACTTTTGCACATACTATTCGCTTCCTTCATAGGTTTCTGCCACAGTCACATTGTTCGTCGACGAACACAAGCGAGAAAGGCGAGCGAGCGAGTGTATGTGCGAATGTGCGAATATGAGAGAAGATGCCGAAGCAACGTATGCGATGGATCGCGATGCCAGGCGGTGGGACAGAGAGAGGGAGAGAAATTGAGCAACAGACAGCAATACCAAACAATCCTATCGCATACACGGGCACCGTCATGCAGTACTCGACGCGACAGTCTTCGTACGAGGCACGAATGCGCTTCGCCGTCTCTGTATGAGTGCGAGATGCGTTTGTGTGCCCTGTTGTCCACGCTCGTTCGTACGGAACAATCTGACAGATTGCATCACCGCATCGGAATCAGAATCACATGTGACTTTCGTTCACAATCATATTCGTCGCTGGTACATAACCACTCGCACTCACCACATTTCCAGACAGGCGGGCAGGAATCAATGAAATGACAAACAGGAAATGGCCGTTGGCCAATCTCGCGAGCATCGCGCAAATTGTGAGCACTCCGTGAGGCGTCCGATTTGTTTGCAATTCGTTCGGAGCAGGAGAAAGAGATGAAAGAACGAAACGAATTGTCTACACGAGTCTGGAGCCGAACGCAGATTGTGTTGGAGAGCTCTCCACACGAACGGCATTGTGTTGGTGAGTGCGGCAACCGATCGTCTTCTGCTCATAGGTTTAATGCGTCCGATGAATGAACACCATTTACGCATACAGCATACGGAGCACACTCATGCAACTTCACAAGTCGATACAGATACTGAGTGTGTTTTGACGTATGTGCAGAGTGCCGGGACGATTCGCCGCTTGCCACAAATGCTTCGCAGTGTTCTCTTTCACATATTCTCGTTTTCGTTTCGGCTGGCGTCGTCTACCATGCACAACAGCGTCGGTGTATTATGTTGCGTGAGCAGCACGTTTTTCTCGCCAGCGGTAATGGCATTCGATCACATTTTTGTCGCGGCTATTGTTGTTGTGGCTCTCGCACGATGTTGTCGCTTCGCGGATTCGAATTTGACTTGCCCAAGTTTTGGATGTTGTGCGATGGTGTGGCGCCGTCATGTTCAGTTCAAGAGCAACGATGTAACGAGATGTTATGGCCGTAATTAGATTTTCTGGTCAAATGAGTTAGCCCGTCGCCATAATTAAATTCGTTCATCGGTGTGCGGCTCCGAAACCCTATTGGATGAACGACGAACGAAACGATGGAATCGGAAGGGCTTCACCGTAAAATTTTGAATGGCTCACACTTCGCACACGCGTCGTCCAATCGCGAGCGGCGGATCAATCCAATATAATTGCATGAGTAATTCGTAATTTTTGCTATTTGGTTTATGACAAATTGCTATGACGGCCGACGACAACGACGCTTTGTCGCGAGCAATAAAAACAAAAACGAATGTTTTCGCACTTTTATCGTACGATTGGATAATTTCTGTTTGACGTCGCATACTCGCATTGTGGACGGGTGACGGATGATTCATGCACGGCAACCGTTGCGGTCGCACACGTTCGATATCGTATCGGCTCATGGACCGAGAGATACACGCGTGCGGTTTAATGCAATTTTCAAGGTCGATACTTGCGTGGGAGTGTGTCTGGTGTGCCGGCTGCGTGCGACACCCAGTGAAAAATTAAATCGTTCAATTTTGTTTTAATTCTATATATTTTATTCCAAAAATTGTTCATTCCTGTCGCTTGTCGCTTAAATTCATATTTCTCCATTTGTTTTAGTTCATCGTTTTTGTTTTGTTTCGTTTTTATTACAATTTTTTTTTTCATTTTGTTTCTTTTGTCTTTTTATTCAAAATGTTTATTGTTGCGGTGAATTTGTGATGAGTATTTTGAATGGTACACGGTAGGTGCGGTATAAATGCGCTACGCATTGATGATCTGCTATTTGAATTTTCATTTTCGCCCATTTTTTTTTTTCGCTCGAAACCAATTGAACGTGTGAGTTCGTTGCGATTTCTGGAATTCATTTCAATTTTTTTCTTCTTCTCGAAATTAGTTGTTCGACTCGTTTTCGGCGAACAGAAGAGAGCAATATTGATGTCTCAAATGTGTCAAAACTGAGCTGTACACTTTTGGATGTTCATATTTCTTCTATTTTCTGTTTTTTTTTTTTCGGAAAATTCTTCAGATTGGAATTAGTAACCATTTGAGCGGTGAATTGAAAATGTATGCAAATTTGGAATAAAAAATAATGTCGAATTGGTTTTTGTTCTTTTTTTTTTGTTTTTCCTTTTTTTTTTTTGCTTTTTCACTTTAGGTTTCTCCTATAATTTTTAAATATTTATCAATCTATAAATTACGATTACATGTCAATTATGCTGTGAAATATTTGGGGTGCAGAATGCAGGGTGCATAAACTATAATTAAAAAATATTTTATTATCAATTTTAATGCTAATTAGATTAGGTAAATCCGATTTCACGTGGGCAAAAAAAAATAAAAAAAAAAAAATTGAAAAAAATATTCAAAGATTAAATAGGGAGAAATTTCTGTGAAATTATAAATCACAATTTTGTACCGTAAATCCAAAGCAAACAATGGAAACAACAAACGGGTACGTTGCACACGAGAAATGGTTGTGTGGTGCGGCTGCTACCAAATCCACGTCACGCACAATTCCAATGAGAACATATTTGTTCAGTAAAATATTATCAAATGATTTGAAGGTATATATACTAGGTATAGGTTGTACTTTCATCCGGGGAACTAAATACACTTGTGTTCGTGTGGCGGTGGTGGTAGTGGTTAGCTGCAAATGTTGGCCGGATATCGCGAGGGGACGACACGGCTATTCACTGGGTTTTACTTGACAACACCTTTTGCGGTGGTCGTCGAATTGTTATCGATGGTATTACAATATTTCATTATTTTTTTTTTCACTTTTCTAGGTTGATGTTCGGTACTCTAGGACAAAATCAATTTTGGCATGGAATTATTACATTGAATTGTTAGATTTGGTTTTCTTATTCGAATAGAGAGGGTGTTATTGATGCATATGTTGCTGATGCTGGTTCTCAGTATGTATATTTAGTTGCGAGTAAATACTAAGGTAGTGAATCAATGTATGGAGATGTCGATTAATATTGTTGATGTTTTTTTTTCTTATCATTTTGTTTACGTTTTTTTCACACACACGTCACGCTGTAATATTTTTGCTTAATTTTTTTCTTTTTCGTTTGGTTTTGATGTAGAATATTATTTGATTAAACATTAAGGTGTAATATTAGTGTTGCTTGTCAACTCGTAAATATGCCGGGTTCGATCAATTCGTGCATGCAATTCAATCGAAACCGTTCTGAGTGTTGTCTAAAACATTTACATAAAAATTGTTACGCCTTAAATGCGGTGGCCAGTGCGTTTTACGAGTGGCAATTTGACGCCGGCCTAACCGTCGGTCTGTTGTACTTGATCGCCATTCTGCGAGAAAATGAAAATAAACGAAAGTGGGATCAGTCATCATTGCCATAGTGATGAATGCGATTCGACCGTTGGTGAATTACCTGATCGTTGCGATTGGAATTGGTGCTTGGCCGATTGCGTCGGAAGCGAGGATTATTGCGTCGTCGACGTTGGCCGCCATTTTCCCCATCCGGACCTTGCCCCCCACCATCACTTTGACCACCCTCGTTGTCACTCTTGCGACGATTACTCTGATTATTGTTTCCACCGCGGAAATTGCGACGATAGAAGCGGCGACCATTCCCATTGGATCGTTCGCCATCCTCACCGCCAGCAGTTTCGCCGGCTTCACCCGAATCATCAGCGTTACCTGCATCGAAATCAATATGAGAAAATCGTTAGAATGCTTCGCACACACTCAAAACACTCGTCGATGACGGACGTACCTGATTCGCCATCACGTGGTCGTGGTCGTCGACCGAAACGTCCGCGGCGTGGACGAAAACGACGTTGCCGTTGCTTTTGATTGCCATCGCTGGCACCTTCGCCATTTTCGTCGTTACCATT
>JANTFB010121086.1:0-11522 GCA_026546635.1 Porricondyla nigripennis | reverse complement strand
CAACCTAGTCGAGCGTGACTTGTAGTCATACACGACGCTTAATGCACGTAGTGACGAAATCCAGAAGCTTCGAGATTATCGATACTCTCGAATTCATATTGTGGTTTGTCATTAGAAATGTCATTCGAGTGTCAGACTATTGAATTGAAAATCAACGTTCCAACGAAATGAATCAAAACAAAACTCATGAAGTAACATTAAAAATGCAACCCAAATCCAGATTTTGTCGCATAAAAAATTGTGAAAATGAGAAGGGAACATTCGACAAAGCAGTTCTGATGTTTCGGTAAGTTTAAATTTATTTCTGTTGAGTAGCTGATGTGTGCTAGTTCGCTATGATTTTGTCCACAGTGTTCCGACGAAAATCGAAGATCGACAAAAATGGATCAAAGAAATCGAGACCAATCAGAAGTTCGATCACAAGGCAACATACTTTGAAATATGTGAGCTACACTTCAGCCCTAGCTGCATAGCTCGTGAAAAGTCGCGGAAACTGAAATCAGGCTCTATCCCGTCGATTTTCCCAAGTGCAAATGGGTATGTGTCAAGTGTCATGTCCTCCATTAATTTGCCGAGATCGCTGGTCAACATAATTTTGAATCAATTGATCTATTCCTCAAAACAGTTCAAACGAATTGAGTGATTCACCTATTTCTACACCTATTTCACAAATCAAACCTGCGCCTAAAATGAGATATTGTCGGATTAAGAACTGTGAAAACACGAAAGGAATAGATAAGGCCATACTGATGTTCCGGTGAGTGGCTTAGATTTTGTTGCGGTCAAACTAGTCATAATGGAGACAATAAGGAAATCGGTTCAAAATTTCTCCTTCGTAGCGTTCCAACGAAAGACGAAGAACGCCAGAAATGGATCTACGCAATCGAGACAAATCAACAGTTCGATCACAACGCAACATATTTTGAATTGTGTGAGTTGCACTTTGATTCCAGTTGCATAAATCGTGAAAAATCGCAAAAATTGAAACCCGGATCAATCCCGTCGATTTTCCCAAGAGTAGATAGGTATATGTCAAGATCTTTATACATGATACACTACACATATCATATTCAACAAATATATAATTTTTCATAAACCTGACAGCGATAGGAGCACTTTTGCTAGCACTGATTATACGGAAAAGGCTCAAACACCTACATTAACTACATCTGCGGATAGTAGCTATGCTACCGACGATATATTTATTTTACCAAGTGGATCCAACTTTGATGAGCACGCCTATATGTAAATATACCATGTTTATTGGTCGAAATTCGTACAGATAATATTTCAATATGATGCGCATATGACGTAGTGGATTGGAGCAATAAATACGTATGTTGAACTTATCGTATGTTTCAGGAGCCAACATGACGAAGTCTCCAAACTGAAAGAGGAAAATGTGAGAGTGAAAGTTGAACTCAAGCAGAAGAATCAAAGTCACCAAACATTGATGAATCGTATCAGCCAATTGAAAAAACAATTGATACAAGCAATGGATCAATCACAACGAAAACAAGATACATCAGTTGGAGGCGACGCAGAAAACAAACAAGTAGATTTTATAATCAGAGAACTGAACAAATGTAGCTGTGACAGTGCTATCTGGCTCAAAATCCACAGCTGCATAGAGAGGAATAGCGTTGTTTGCACTCGCGTAAATCGAATAGTGTAAACGGCAAAGTATGAAAGTTTAACTTCAATTTCCCCTGCATATAATATGGTGTAGTTGCGGTGTAAATACGGGATTTTCCAATTCCTTCTGGGACCGATAAACTCTGCATTTAAGCCGCAACAACACCACAGGAAAAATTGTAGTTACCGCCTTTTACACTATTCGATTTGCGTGAGTGCAAAGAACGCTATTCCTCTCTATACAGCTGTGGATTTTAGCAGTCTAGTGCCAAATAGCGCTGTCACAGCTATACTTTTTCGTAATCTGTTGATAATGAATTTCGGCTCTTCTGATTGTTTCCTAAACGGAATAAAATTCCCCACCCCATTCAGCTTGTCTCGAATGAAATGAAAGACCGAAATAGAAGGCTGTTTCGTCCATCGGTATCATTCACGTTTTCAAATACATTCATGCATTTAGCTTGACGTCTCGTTGAACGTGAATCACGTAGAGCATAATTGTAAACATGCATCATGAATATTTGGAGCTCGAATTTGCAATATAATCAGTCGGGTATCAAAAAGAGTAATGTTTTGAGAATGAGGATATTGCGCAGCATTATTGTATTTAGATATATGTTATATACTCGTATATATTATATATGAATATTGTATATATTACTTATAACTATTGAATCTTTTTCAAATGAAATAAATACGTATAAGCTAAAACTGTCATAGCAATAATTTCCCAATTATGACATACGAAATCCATATTTATTTGTCGTAAATATAAATAAATACGAAAAAATCGTCTTTCCAAGCTTGTGTATTTGTTTATACCATGGAGCATCACTGTTACCATTTGAGGGGCATTTTTTATCCTTTGCTTACATGAAAAATGCCTCCTCGCGGCTTAGAAGTATCTAAGAAGAATAGTTTTGATGTGTTTCATCTAAACTATTGTTGCCTGATATTGCTCGTTTTGATATTTCCAAACCTGTCTGGAGGAAGGGTGACAGGATTCATTATGGCGATCTGCAAAAACAGTTCACTCACATTCAGGGAGGTATCGGGATCGAGTAGCAAAATGTGTGAAAATTAAACACACAAAACACAAATCTGTGGGACTTTATGTTTCTACGTGTTTTTTGTGTTTTGTTACTCGATTCCGATATTTCTCAAGTGCGCAGACAGCTGCAACGTTTTCTCTCGAATGAAATTCATTGAAATTAATGTGAACATTCCAATTCCAGGCAAGAGAACTGGAAGAAATAGTCCATTTATTGCTGCATGGCCGAACAAACTCAAGATCAAAATATCCCGAAAACGTTCGAGCTTTCGCTCTGACGTTGTACTTCCACAGCCCACGAGCATATTTTTACGTGAGAAGAAAATTCAATAACCACTTGCCGCACAAATCAACAATCCAAAAGTGGTACGCTAACAGCAGTGTAAGCACCGAATCTGGATTCTGCAGACAAAGCATAGAGATTCTAGAACATAAAGCGAACAAAGCGAAGGACGAAGGGATTCATCCAATGTGTGCCCTCCTTTTTGATGAAATGTCGATTAGAAAACATCTTCAGTGGAGCCGTGCCCAGAAAAAGTTCCTCGGGCAAATCGACTATGGTTTCCGACCAGACTGTTCGGAGGTGCCCATCGCGAACAACGCGATAGTTTTTATGGTGAAGGGCATTAATTTCGAGTTGTGCCTCCCAGTAGCACACTACTTCATCAACGCATTGAACGCTGAAGAAAAGGCGACATTATTGAAAGCAGTCATCACTAAAATTGCCTGCTTTGGCGTGAGAATACTCTCCGTTACGTTCGATGGATTGTCCACTAACATGAAAATGTGTGAGGTTCTTGGAAGCAATCTTAGTATGAAAGAATTGAGACCATTCTTTCAACTTCCGGGAGATGACCGCCGCATTTATGTTATTCTCGATCCTTCTCACTTATTGAAGCTAGCGCGAAACATCATTGGCAACCACAAAGTATTAACTGATGGCGCTGGTCAAAAGATCGAATGGAGGTTTTTTGAGAATCTCGAGAAAATGCGGGTGGAACAAGATTTCACCCACATGCACAAATTGACAAAGCGTCATGTTCAATTTACAAACGCAAAAATGAATGTGAGAATCGCAGCTCAAACATTGAGCGGTTCTGTTGCCAATTCGATGGAGTGCCTGATGAATGAAGGATACGAAGATTTCTTGGAATCGACATCAACCATCAAATACATCCGCCATATCAACTGCTGCTTCGACATTATGAATTCAACAAGCAAAGACAATGGTAACACGTTTAAAAATGCAATCAGCGCAGAGAACAAATCAGAAGTATTCAATTTTTTTGACGAAATATCCGAATACTTGAGACGAATCAAGCTTCCCGATGGAAGAACTGTCATATATACAGAAAATAGGGCTCCGTTCAAAGGTTTTATTATCGATTCGATGAATTTCAAATTAATTTACGAAGAATGCGTCGATACGAACTCACTCCATTGTTTAGAAACATTCAACTTCAGTCAGGACCATTTGGAGTCTTTCTTCGGCCGCATCCGCTCATTGTGTGGATCTAATGACAACCCTACCGTTGAGCAATTTACAGCAGCATTTAAAAAAAATGTTATTTGTCATGAAATCCAATCATCCGAACATGCCAATTGCTCCGACGCCCTAAATTTAACCATTCTACAAGTGTCATCCCGCGAAAGTCGCAGTGACATCGATTTAAATGGGAATGAGATACCCGAAAATTCAGACAACATCGAACAATTGGGCAGAATTGAGGAATTTAATGGAAAGCCTGTTGACGGATGCACTAAGATATCCATTGCACATATTGCGGGCAGCATCGAGGAGAGAATTGAAAAGAGTGGTCGTTTTGAATGTGGTGATTGTTTTACCATGTTTGCTGACAATCAGAAATTAACCGATGACTTCACATCAATGCTCCGTGTTGTGCCATGTCAATCGACCTTCGATATTTGCGAAATCGCGCACAAATTCGTGGAGAATATACCACTTGACTTCAATTACACATACAAGCAAGCTATGAATGACATCATGCAAGTAGTTCAAGAGACGACTATCTACCCGAATACCAATTTTGAGGGCCACGAAGCGCACCAACAATTTTTCATCGAGTTTATCGCCACCAGCTATATTGACATCCAAGCAACATACATAGCCAAGCGGATCACTTTGAAAGAGCAAACAATGGCGCTTAGAAATAAGGTCCGGAAAATGTTGCATTTTGCCGGCGCATGAGAAAAAAAAGCACGAAAACTGAACGTATAATATAATACGTAAACATTAAATAAGGATTTTCATGTTGAATGGCTAATTTTGCTCATTTCTACTTACTATTTTTCAAAACAGTGAATACGCTGATGGAAGCTTTCGCTACTCGCAAGACTTGTTTTCGAGTACCCGTATGTAAAACTAGAGTAATTTTGCGCGGAAAACAATCTTTTCTTCACTGTTATTTTGTCGCCCGCTGTACACAAACCGAATTACTAACGATTTGTCTCCGTTATTACTTGCGACCTTCCGAGAATGTGTGATTGTTTGCATTGTTCGAGCGCCAACATGAAATCTTTCGTGCAAAAACATACTGCTCCCACAACAGGGTATTTATTTGCTTGGCATACACAACCGTAAACAAGATCGCACTGCCGGCACGATTGGCGTTTCCTTTCGTCTAAAAAGGCGCAAAGGGACGATTCAATTCTGAAGTAACACGTCCTAACATAGCAGTTCGCTCTGTTTACAATATTAAGTGCCGACGTTGTCCACTGCAAAACTGAACGAACTGGCCTATAAGGATGTGAGCAAACCAAAATCGAATCGCACATACACGCACGACGCACATACGTATGCACATCACAAATATTTGAGTAAGTTGTTCGGGTTCAACAACATCAGCGTCGGCGACAAGAACGATACATGGCATCGCTTGCCATCCGCCACCCTCAACCAAATAGATTGATTGTATTCCATTATTTCATCCGTGAACGCTTTATTATTACTAATTATATTCATGTGAATATGGATCCCGCGCCGTTGAAGAATGTGTTCGACCCCCACGCTTCCATCCAATATCTGCACCAAGATTTTCGGTCGCATTCGTTCATTTCGTATGACGTGTAAATGCGCCAGTTCGGAACATGTGCATTGTGCATCGGATAGAAATCCTGTACGACAATTCGATGTTCGTGGTGTGACGATTTATGTCTGTCCGTGCTCCAGGCCCATGCCCATGGATGACGGCAATCCATTCTATGTAGACCGAAAGAAAAGTACAACACGAGCATCGGCCATCCAGCTTCAAGCATTCATTTTTTATTTCGGCGCCTTCATAGTTGGAATGAAAATGCGATTTTTATTTTCTTGTATTTTAATATAGTAACATTCAAGGTGCGCGGCCACTGGTCACATATCCCACAACTTTACGTCGACATTCGACATTGAAAATTTAAAGAAATAACGTGAACATTTCGGTTGGGAAATGTTGAACGTTGAAGGTAGAAGAGGTGAATATGCAGATGAACCATCTTGCGACGATTTTGCTTTCATAATTTGGCGCCGTCGTTGACGTGCCCAGTGGCCAAACATCTTAGATTTCGTGTCATTTAACATTTTTTGACAAAAAATCCTGTTTTCTCAAAATTCCAACATCATTCAAATCATTGCACAATAGCAAATCATTCGATCGTGAGTTTTGGTTTTGTTTTTGGTTTTTGATTTGTGTTGTTTTGTTCACTCGCTCCAACAACATAAGAGACAATAATTTCTGATCGAATTCTTCAAGATTCAATTTAATTGCATGGATGGATGCCATGTGTGTGTGTAGCTGTTTGCTGTGCTAGTGTGGCAATGAGCTTCATATTTGGGTCTTAAATCTATATACTCCAAGCCTTCGAGCATATTCTTGAGCTAATTTCCATGCTCGAGTGTCATTCAAAATTGTTTGACAAAAAAAAGAAGAAAATTCCTGTTTTCTTAAAATTCTAACATCATTAAGATCATTGCACAGCACAGTGACGAATTTATCGATTGTGAGTTTTGGTTCTGTTTCTGTAACTTCACGATTTGTTCAGTCGTGATTCGTTCATTCGCTCCAATAACATAATAAATAAAAAAAACTCTTCAAGAATCGTTTGATACTTGATTCTATTGCCAGAACATTCAAATCGAAGAGAAAGATCATTTTACTTTTGCATATTTGTGCGATCAGATAGAACTCCAGTTTCTTCTTTGCCCGACTGGCTGATACGCGCTTTCCAGTATTTCAGCCAAGCCAATGGTGTTTCAGCCAAATTCGGGCGACTCAAGGCTGAATGACCCAAATTTTCTTGTTCGAGACGTTGGTTTTGTTGTTGAAAATGTTGCAGGACCGGAGTAGAAGAAACCGGAAGAAGTGCTGGAAGCGATTTTCGCTGGAGTTGTTTTCCTTTAGTCTGGTCGCTACTCAAAAAGATCCGCTCGGCATGGATAGTTGATTGGCCATATTGTTCAGGATGATTTCCAAGCGCTCCGGGACCGACTTCACATGACGATGCTTGCTCATCGCAGATACCACCTTTACCAAAAATGAGTCGTGGTCGTGGTTGCTTGACAACTTCTACTGAACGGTGTTGGTTCGAAGAGCCAGCTTTCATGGTTAAATCCAGCGGC
Source organism: Porricondyla nigripennis (assembly GCA_026546635.1). Lineage (NCBI taxonomy): Eukaryota > Metazoa > Arthropoda > Insecta > Diptera > Cecidomyiidae > Porricondyla > Porricondyla nigripennis. Next base: position 4,218 of record JANTFB010121086.1, on the reverse strand, counting down.
TCATTCTGCTCTTCTGCAGTGATAATTGAAACCCGTAATGGCTTTGTGAACACTGGTGCAATCGTAGTGGCTGGGGATGTGTTTTCATTTGGCATCACCACCTCATCATCCGTCGGTGCGATTGAGAACGATGAAAATTCACATTCTAGTTGACAGTTCATTAAATCATCAATAGTGGAGACGACTTCGTCAGTGTGATGTGTCATACGGCGTCCAACAATTCGTGCCAGAGTTCCACCACGTACTTCACGAGCAGCATACTCATCCTGTTGATCACGTCCAATACGCATGGCGCGCTCTTCTGGTGGTAGAACAAGATCAAGAACGTCATTCATTGTGGCTTTTTTGTCTACGGCGGTGGTTTTCCGACGTGTCGTAATACGAGCTGGCTGCGGTTGTTCGTTGTCTCGATCGGCAACACTCAAAAGTGTTTTACTCTCAAGTTGTGGATGGTGACGAATTTGAACTGTAGTTTTCTGAAGACCAAACCCCTCACAAAACTCCTTCAGTGATCGCGTTACTGGAAAATTGAGGGATAAATGGAATGTTAGTTCGTTGGCACCTATTTTGAGTTCATTTGCAAGCATATTTTTCTTGCAATTGAATTGGACGGAGAACAAACGAAAATGATAACTAGGGCTTACGTATGAATTTTTCTGTGATGTCGATCACTGCTTCGGCATTTTTCTTGATGCGAACTGGTGATTTCGGCTTATCCGGTTCGAGCCGCCGGAATCGTTTCCCGCGCACGCGTAGTGGTCGTAGACATGGAGGAATCCTGTATGAAAAAAAATACCAAAAAGTGTCACTCGAATTTTTTTTAAACGCGTGCATTTTCCCTACATGGCTTCTGTCCACAACAATTTTTTGATTTGTTTCACCGGTTCTTCATCACTATCGTCGCTGTTGTCTGCGCTACTTGCGTCATTTCCACTTTCAATTTGATGGACTGGTACTTGCGAGTCCAGTTCATCGATGCCATTGAATCCGTTAGCAGATTCTGTGTCGCCGCTGAAACTTCCATTATTGTCGCTGTCATTCCAATCGCGTTGGCCATCAATAGTGGTAAATATCGGTGCCGTCTCAGCTTCAACTGTTACTGGCGAGACCATGACTCGTTCGACTGCTTCTTGCGCGTCCACTTCATTGATGTCATCAAATCCGTTAGCGGATTCAGCGTCACCGCTGAAACTTTTCTTCTTTTCGCTGTCATTCCAATCGCGTTGGCCATCAATCGTGGTAAATCTCGATGCCATCTCAGCTGGCGAGACCTCGTTGATGCCTGTGCATTCTGCGCCATTGATGTTCCTTTCACCATTTATATCGTCACGTTGAGTTTCAATGCAGGTTGACTTGGTAGTTGATATGTTCCCGTGACATACTACTGCCTTCAGTTCGATCCGCGGGGGCGAGCCCACATTGATATTTTTGCCACTGCCGTCGATTTTTTCGATTGTTGAGAGATCAGTTGTGAGAAGATCGCTTGATTTGGTCTCTTCTGTTTCCTTATTTGCTGATTCATTCGGGCTCGTGACGATTTTATTTGCCGAATTGCTATTGGAGCAGTAGTCGTCGCAGAAAAAAAGGCGCAGTTGGTTTTTCTCCAAATCGAATGATACATTTTTGTCGCGTGCAATACTGTGTCGTCTTTGTTTTTTCGGCAGTCGCAAAATCGGTCTCGGTGTGCTACACCCAGCAATAGATTTGCGCTCCGGAACGTCTTCGTCATCGTCTTGAGTTGTATGGCGCACAGGAAAGTCGACGTCATCGTGTTCAATTGCATTCAAATTTACCATGCTTTTAGCAGGTCTCGGGTGTAATCTATTTCAAAGGAATAAGTATTAAAACTCTGAATTCGTTGCGCACGAACAAATTCATATTTCCGCAATGAATAATACGCGACGACCGACAATTTGAATTGGAGGTTATGTAACTTTTTTTCCTTGTTTGAATGTTCGAACGGTATTCCGATCAGTCAATACGGACAAATAGAACAGAGCGAATTCGCAGAAAGCAAAAAATTTCTTTTTTCGTTGAAACGTTTTTTTTCGAATTTTCTATCTATGCAAAGCCACACATACGCATCAGCGGTATTTTTGCAGTGGAAAAAATTATGATATGCGCGAGATATGCAACTGTAGCAGTATAATAATATGACTTCTGGCGTGACGAATAACGCGAACAGAAAGAAAATCACCACTAAATCAACTATTTTGCACTGAACTGAAATTTAATACGAACCTTGGCAATGTTTCTGGATCTATTCTGCGCAATGGCTTGCCTCCCATTTTAAAAGGTTTTACAGAGCTCCTTTTCGACATTGCGTCCACTCACTTTTCTGTTCTATGAGAGAATGAATTCGCGCGCAATAATGGCGGCGGAGCAATGTTGACAATCTGTCTCTGCGATCTCGGGCACTCTCGAATTAGTTCGAGTATCGGCCACACATCCCGCTAGTGTTGCGCGCATTCGATGTTTTCTATATTTAATACATGTTGCTCGATCCGCTTGTCTGGAACGCGTTTGACAAACACGCCTGGCAATTACTTCTGCGGCTCTTACATCGTTCGCTTCTGATGCTGATTCTGATTTCTGGACAACATTTGTTTCCTCGGATTTACTGCGATCTTCGATTGAACCGATTTCGGAACGCACTTGACGAGCACTTTTGACGATTGCTCCTGTTGTTTCTGCCTCGTTCGCTCCTGCTGCGGCCGATTTCGCATTTCTTTTAGCTGTTGCCGGTGCCCGGGCATTTTTTTTTCCTCAATTCAGTGTGTTTTTCGATTGGAGCCGTCTTAGACCGAGTTTGACAAACACGCCTGGAAATTACTTCTGCGGCTTTTACGTCGTTCGCTTCTGGCGCTGCTTCTGATTTCTGGACGACATTTGTTTCCTCAGATTTATTCCGATCTTCGATTGAACCGATTTCAGACCCTACTTGACGAGCACATTTGACGATTGCTTCTGCTTTTTCTGCATCGTTCGCTCCTGCTGCGGCCGATTTCGCATCTCCTTCAGCTGTTGCCGATGTACGGACATCTTTTTCTCTAAATTCAGTATGGTCTTCGATTGGAACCGTTTTGGAACGCGTTCGACAGACACGCCCGGCAATTGCTTCTGCGACTTTTACGTCACTCGCTTCTGGTGCTGCTGCTAAGATCTTGTTCGCTTCTTCTTCAGCGTCATTTTTGATTGATGTTTGTCGAACATTTACAAAAACACACTCGTTTGATTCTGATGTTGCCGAGTTTACATCAACCAAAACTGATTTTGCAACCGTATCAGCTTCCCTTTCGGCGGTGACTCTTATGTGATTTATGAGCAACAAACATTCTTCCCACGCAGCCAGAAATACTTTTTTTTTTTTTTATTTTCAACAATGCTGTTATTTTGAATATTTCCCAATTTTCGTAAGCAGCCTTTAGCAAGTGGTGGTGACCTGGTTTCGAAAAACGTATTTCATAGAAGATACAGTACGAGCGTGAACCAAATATGCAAAATTCCCTTACCGACGATTACGATCACCGAGAAAATGTACAACAAAGCGGCCAGACATCATTTGGATAATGCGGCTAGGCCACCATTCCTTAAAACCTGGCATTTTGACAAACACCAATTCGTTCATTTCGAAGTCGCCTTTTTCTATTATTGCTACCTGGTTGAGTTCAGACATGATGCTGCTACGTTTTACGTTCGTTTGAAAATCAAGAAATATACAAAATTATGTAGCAAAGACTACGTGACAGAGCGACGCAAACTACATAACAAATATGAGCCGTGATGTCGTACAGACGCTTACAGGTTTGGCGCTCAATTTCTCGCATATCATAGCAGCGCCAAATGTGTCCGCAGCGGTTGACGAGGGAAGCTCAAATATTCGAGAAATGGAGCGTCAATATTGAGCATCGAGAGCACGACATCACGGGTTATCTTTTCCATTTAAATCGAGCTCTATTCTTTTTTTGATTATTTGTTTGGCTAAATATTTGTTTACATAATTTCTTGTTCAGAGTTCTGTATGAACTGTATCACACACATTGAAATAGTTGTCAAAATGGATTTATTAGAACTGACGCAAATATATTTCGAAACTCGTGATCTTTACAAAGTGCTATGTGTCTCGAAAACCGAAAAATCAAGTAAAAGTGAGTGACGCATCAAATTCAGAATGTTTTCTTCCTTTTTCGAGTAACCGTCAAACAAATTCTAATGTTG
>JANTFB010120975.1:0-11529 GCA_026546635.1 Porricondyla nigripennis | reverse complement strand
CGGGAATGCCGGCTGGATTGCACAATACGAATGTGAAGACCGGTCGCAAAAACTCGAAACTATTCGTCCGGATACTAGCGCCCACGAAAAAGACGGAAACGATTTGAGAATGTGAAGGCTGATGAGTCATAGACGCAGCACTCACAATTTGTTACGATGATTGCAAATTTCATCCATTTTGTTGGCCAAATCGAGGATATTGGCACACTTCTTCTGCAGGAGCATAATGATCGGATGTTGTGGCGATTTCAATCCAAACGGACAACGATATCGTTCAGATTTTGCCTGAATGGATCGCCGCTTCATATCAAGTAATAGTAAGTTGACGATACCTTCGCTTATTGCCGTATGGTGCATTGCATTCCTGAAATCGGAATAACATTGAGAAAATGAACATTCTTTGGCTGAGGATTGAGGAAGCTTACGATGCGTTCGACAGCATTGATATGAACATGGTGAGCACACTGGCCGGTTGAAGAATGCCATCTTCAACGAGGCAAAACAATGATTGACACGACATTATACTCAAACGCATATTTTCCGAAAGACATTGTTCCCTGAGGAATTCTATTTCTTTGATCGCACTCTCCTTCACATTCTCGTCGAATTTCTGGTGCCGAATTGACAGTGAAATTTTCTGCAACGCATTCGCCAATGACAACACACTCTTTGGATTGGTCAAATGTTTCAATTCTTCCATTGCGAATATTTCTTTTGTTCAGTGCTCCGCTGCTATTCCGATTGTTTTTCCTTTTTTTTTCGGTTATGTATACTGTCAAATGATGGTGTATGGAGTCATCGATTTCACTGAAATTTTAGCGCCAAAATGGAAGGATCGTTCTAAAAGTCAATTATGAATCGATCAAAGAAATTCGATGATGTTGACGGGAGTGGGAAATTAAGACCTTCGTTTCTTTGACTTTGTGTTGGTGGAACGGGAAGTCTGAAGAGAGAAAAAAACGATCATTCTGAGGTTATTTCATTACTGTTATTATTTTATTGATTATTTTCTTCCATTTGCGGAGAAATTGGTGAATGATCCAACATGTAAAATGGTCAAATTGAACTAACGGGAATTGCAAAAATGCCATCATCGTCCGTTGTGTTAAGTGGCAATTTGAACCAAATTCCAACAGATATATTTTCAAAAATGCAAATGTATTCCGTATCATCAGAACGATGTAGTCGAAATGTCAAATGAAAAACGTCAGTTTTGTAAACACAACAGAACAAGACGCCGGTGTGAAAATACTCGCTTGTGGTCAATTCGAATGTATGTTTTTTGTGGCCAGTGGAATGGACTTTGATCAGTATTCAGCGGAAAACGTAACAAAAATGGAGGAATGTGATGTCAACAGTTCCCAAAAAATGGAAGACGACGACGACAATCGAGTTGGTGCGTGCGCATTTCCATTGAGATCACATACTTCTTCTGGCAACAGTCAGATGATAATCGTTTCGATATTTTTCAGACGAACCAAATGAGGAAACAATACCAACCGAATCTTGTGTTTTGCCGAAAATTCTGGACGGAAAATACTACAGTGTGTCTGATACGATTTCGCATAATTATAGGACTAAGGCAACATGTCTTGCATGCAATCGACCGGTTGCAGGATCCATCAAGTCTACGGGCAATTTCTACAGTCATATTGACAAAGTGCATCCAGATTTGTCTGAAAGTTGCCGCGAGTATTCAAAAAATAAGGATCGCAAGTCCACCGGGATGAAGGTGCTGCAGGTGCGACTGTCGCTAGGTACGCCCGAACCGAAGCCGGCGATTATTAGGAAAATAAGGATTGATACATCCGTGAGAAGGCCCAAAATTCTGGACGGAAAATATTTTGAGCTCGTGTCAAAATTGAGCAATGGGAGAATCGCCGCCGCTTGTCGGCATTGTGAGAAAACCATCAGAGCTCACATCTCGCACACGGGCAATTTATTCACACACATTCGAGTGAAACACCATGAGCATATTGAAGAATGCCGCCTGTATTGCAGTAAGAGACCGTCAAATATTGGAACGAACCCAAAGGAAACGAGACATGAGAAGGTAACAAATTGCGCCATCATTTGAGTGCCAAGCAATTCTCTTCATTGCGATATGGAGAACTAGAAAAGTTCTGCTATCGTATTCAGATTGATGGGTGCTGTTGCGAGATTTTCCGATGAGGATAATTCACTGCTAATGACTTGCGCATGACATTCGTTGTATGCATTGATCTTTTTTCGTTTCAAAAGGGAACCTTCAATCTGAAAACGGTTTTATGGATTTTCGATATGTATCGATGCTCCCAATCATACCAATTTTAGGTTATGTTCAATCTGAGTTTTGGTTTCTTCTGTGTACAATACCAGGAACATGAATAATTGAAAAAGAATCAGACTTCAGGATTTTGATTTCCATGGAAACCGTGTGTGTTCCGCCTGAACGTTGTAATGAAACAATAATTTGGGAAATTCATTGAGTATTAGGATTTATTCGTAAAGCGCAGCCTTATCAGCATTTCCACTTGTAAACGTTATTGTTTTTCATTTGTTCTTTCATAGAAACCAATTGAAGAAGTTTACATCGATGATGAGCCAACCTTAGAGACTAGTGATAAAGCATCATCCGACAATATGTTCGCAGAAGATTCCGATGCATATTCCGAAGGAGTAGAGGAAAACCAAGAAGAGGAAAATTATCCTGATGAACTTCCTCCGACGACAAGTGCAAGAAAAAACGGAACAGATGAAAGGAAAATACCGAGGTGCGAGAGACAACAATTTTCTCAGTTCGTCAATGCCTCGCTCAATCAGCTGCCCGATCGGAAGGCATTACAAGCGATGATGGAGATACAGGGGGTGCTGACAAAATATCGGCTAGCATCTTTACGGGATAGGGACGATATTTCAACGGCTTGAATTGAAGTTGTGAACTATTTCATTTGTGGGTTGGAAATCGAAATCCAATGAAAAGCGGGGCCTGAACTTGAACACATATTCGAATGATTCAAATGAAAAGGTTATTATTTTACGCGATTCAACTGAATCCGATGCGCGAAAATATTCACAACAATCCAATTGATGCACCCAAATTTCTGTTGTGAATCTGTCCTGATCCTACCGTGAATCTGGTAAGATTCTGTGACATTTCTGTGACATTTATAAATCTTTGGAGAATCTGTATTCAATCATTTCGTTTGAATATGTGTGAATGGCCTGACAAGAAGCCATGCAAGCAGTGCGATTTAATAAATCAATTTAAATTCATATGATAATCTCTTGTATTTCTAGCTGGGCGTTTCTTTATTTAGTCCTAAATTCAAATCATTATGTGCAGCTACTCAGTATGCATTCGGTCGGGGAACCGGGCAGTAGAAAATGGAAAAAAAAATTAAATTACGTACATCTATCTACATCAGTCAGAATGAGACCTTATTCAGACTTAATTGAAGATTCGACTGTATTCCATTAAAGCGTAGCGGGTGAACGGAGCATGGGCTAACAATCAAGACGATCTTTAAATGTCAGTTTCTCTCGATTCTAAATTCAACTGTAGAAATTTCTTTCCTAGAGGAAAATGCGTGTCGTGTCGCAATTATACGTAAAAATTGGAAAAAAAAATCTCTCCGTGAAAATTGTGACGAAACAAATTGTTTTTCATTTTATTTTATTAACTTCTTAGCTGTAACTCGCCTGATTTAAAGGTCGATAAGCTGCATAAGGTCTTCCCCTTTCGTCAAATAAATTGAATACGGTCGGTATAAGACCGGAATGCGGTAAAGGAGAACCTCTTCCCCACGTATTTTTTTAGCTGCTTAAGATCTTTTCTGCTTCTATTCAGACTATTTTCCTGAACTGAACATTTTCAAATGTTTTTTCTGTGCGCGAAAACTCACTACGCCTTTGAACGAACTCATCCTGATTTTGACGTTCATCCTCGTCACTGACGCATGTACCTCTTATTTTTTGTTTACTGTGGAGCGATCAAACAAATCATAAGTTCTGGGTCCTTCCAACTTGTTAAGTGTACAAAAAATGGATAGAAAACGATATTGCCAGATAAAGTTTTGTGAAAATTCCCATGGAACCACAGACAGAAGGGTGCATTTCTTCCTGTAAGATTTTTGAACATATGTATAAGCTGGCACATCATTCACTCTGCAATGGCTATTATTTATACATAATTACGATTCCACAGGCTGCCGATAGCTGGTGAATATCGTATAAGATGGATAGAACGGATCATGTGCCATCAACGTTTCGATGCACCTCGCGAACAAAAGTATTTAATCTGTGACCGACATTTCGACGAGCGCAACATAAATCGAGTCGATGGTCGAGTATCTTTGAAAAAAGGAACTCTTCCAGCGATTTTCCCCAGGCCCGCTGTGTACGTATTTATTGATTCGAGTTTTGATGCATTACGAAATTTGAAAGTTTTTCTATTTCACTTGAAGTCATGTGGAACATTCCCCGTCCGATCCGTTTGAACACATCGCCGAACCAGTGACTCAGTGAGTGTTCTGTGAACTCAAGTGGAGTCCAATTTGTTGAATTTTTCTATACTTTTTTCGAAGGCCTCTGGCGGATGAGTCCGATGATGAGCCGGTCGCCGCAACCTCCAACGATCCGATAAAACTTGAACAATGCCATGAAGTCGTGAATCGGCACCTTCGACCAATTCGGTATGTTCAGCGCAAGTGGAAACAAACGGTCGATGTGGTTTTATTTTTCATTTTTCGTTTCTCATATTGCGTAGAATTATTAAACATCTTCCGAGACCAAATCCGGTTATGCGTGTGGAACCATTAGAAAACAATAGCAGCTCCTCACAGTCACTTCATAGGCTTCTCAAGAGTGCTTCGAATAACGGCGTGGATGCTCCACCGAGCACACCGGGGAAGTCGCAATGCGAGGGAGTCGACAAACGGTGAGCATTCCATATACAATATTTCCAGTGAAAATCCGCATTAATTCCGTTTCATCTGCGAGCTAGTGATGAAAGCCCCAGAGCGAACAATTGCAAACGCTGCCATGAACTTGCCGTTGAATTGTCGATGACGAACATAAAAGTTTACGCAGCAGAAGAAAATCTCGCGGTGACAGAAAAACAAATCAAACAGAAAACGAAACACCTTCGGTGCAGTAACGTCGAACTGCAGCAAAACAAAGAATTGGTGAACGATTTTTATGCGAACGATTCGAATGAAGAGCTTACGTTTGCCGAAGACGGAGAGGATTCCAGAGGAAACAAAACAGCCAAAATTGTAAAGAAATACATGCGAAAGGGCAGACATTTGCCGTATAGCGAACGGCAACAATTCCGCGAAGAAATGTTGTCAATGCTGAACCAAATGACGGACAGAAGTGCACTGCAAGCAATGATGGATATCCAAGCATTTATCAAACAGTGCAGAGAGCTAACAGAGTCACGTGAATGACAAATATTTGATCATGGAGATCGGCATTTTACTAAACTGTACAGCTGTACACAAGACGAAGGAGTCATGATAATCCCGCATATTCACGAATCATATTACAATTGATGAATTTGAATGAAACATTTCTGAGAAAAATAAATAAATTGATTGCGTATGAAACAATAATCTTATAAATCAGGTTGCATATATGTTTTATCAAGGTTCGTAGTGTCGTTGATCCGACGACATTATCGCAGCAAAATTTTCAAAAAATATGTTCTCATTAAACGCTTCCACTAACCTTCGATACTCGTAGTTGCGCCTTTGACAGATTGCAGAATGCAAGCTGCTTTTTGTTTACTTTTTTCAGGCGGAAACACACGAAATTTTCTACTTTTTGCCGCTTGTTTTGTTTAATTTCTAGAAATATGTCGACGAGCGCGAATATCAAATATATCCCACGACGTCAACAGTATTGTCTGATTAAGTATTGTGAAAATAACCGGGGAGTAGCTCTGGACAGTGGAGTTCGGTTCTTTCTGTATGAAATTCCTTATTTTTTGAATAAAAATTTTGCTTTCCGACACACCAAATCGTGTATCTATGAGAATGGAAAGCGAATCTTCTACAATGTTTCCGTACATTTCAGAGCACCATCAGCAAATATCGATTTGAATGTGCGTAGAAAATGGATAGAAATTATTCAGTCTCATCAAAAATATGACGGCAGGAACATCTCAATCAGACTTTGCAGTTTACATTTCGAACCAGAGTGCATGACACAGGGCAGATACCGACCGGAATTGGTCAAAGGCTCTGTTCCGACTATTTTCCCCGAACTACCAAGGTATGTGAGCTAGGCTATCTCATACAAAGGTCGATCTCTACTTTAAAGAGCCCCGAGCGAATGATGAGAAGAAGAAAGTATCTCTTTTTGCGATAAGCCTCTTATGAAGATACGACTGCCTCGAGCAATTTTGTCTTCATGAATCGAGTGCATTTGCGAATGTTGGCTGATAATTGTGGTTTTCGAATCGAATCTAAAATGCGGGCCTTCGGAATACGCATCCAACGAAACCTGAAATCGGACGAAAAAAACAAATTTATCGGACAGATTTTTTCAATTATAATCAAAATCGCCATGGTCGTTTGCTGTTTCTGCTGTTCGCACCGCTCTTAGGCCGCCCTCGATTCGAATAATGATAACAGCATCGGCAACAAGAAATAATCATGGCGGTTTCGATGACAATGGATAGATAATTTTCGGAAAAAATTGTCTCTAAAATGATAACTTTGCGAATTTTCGATATGCTCTCCACACTCCACTTTCTTCGAAAATCGGAAGATTGTGAACCATTGAAATCGATGAGGACGTAACTGCTCGGGGCGTCCTATTTTTCGACTAAACGCAAAAAGGAAACCTTCATCTTCCCATTAGTATCAAGCATTTTTCGCTGAAGGTTTTTGAAATGAGAGATCAACCTAAGTACGAGGTGCCTCAATGTGAGCCTTTCGAGAATTGCTCCGTTGTTGAGCGCTTTGGCGTGATTTTTCTATTGAAAGGTCGGAGGAGAAGGAGACGTTAGAAGAGTTTGAGAGACCGGTAGATTGTGGAATACCAACCGAGATCGTTAGACCGATCGAGAGCCAAACCACTCACCAAGAACGAAAAGATCGCTGGTAAATATATGGGCCAAATGGCATCTAAACAACATATAGATGGGCAAACGAGTGGCGCTCAATTTCCAGATCTTGTATTTCTGTCTGATTTTCTTATGCTCTGCAAATTGTAGCAGAAAAAACATATATAATTGTAAGCGATGCTTTGGAATAGCTATCGAATTATCGATGGCAAGTGCGAAGCTCTACAACACGAAACAAAAAGTGTTGAAGAAAGTGAATAAGCTTCGGTGTCTCCAAAACAAAGTGGAATGCACAACAGCGCAGATAATTCCGTTAAGGATAAATGATTCATCACACAGCAACCAGAACTATATTCCACAGAAAAAATTGAAGAAAAAGGTAATTAAATCGGATCAACTTTCTCTTGTTAGATTCAGTGCGTACATAAACTTCCTATCTCACGTATCTTTGCATGTGATTGCAGTCCGGTGACCCATTGATAGTTGATGTTGTCGCAACGAAAGAGCAAGCAATCAATCCGAACATTGAGTCGATAGGCGATGACTCTGATCCAGCCGATAAACACGTGGGCAAAACTGGGGAAGGAGTTGATTCCGTAGACTGTGATGTTGAGGATGACACCAATCCACCCATATGTGAGAGACCACAATTTGTTCAATATGTCATGTCCGCAATAAGTGATTTGCCGGAAAGGAGTGCAGTACAAGCGATTGATGCTATTTCATTGTTCCTCCAAAAATGGCCCGGGTTCCTTGATGGAAAATGAAAAGAGTGCTCTTCGAGCTAATGATTGGAAAATAAAATCGTTGAAATGAAATTTAAAAAAAAATCGTGATTTTCTTCAGATGTTTGGCGCTATACACGTAAAGTCATAGCTGATTATCATTGGACGCTATCATCAAGCAGAACGACACATCGGCTGACTGCCATCGAAAGCTGTCAACGATTGGGCATCAACAATACAAATTTGGATTTGTTTCATTAGTATTCATTTGTTTTCGTGAAATCATTATACATTCGCGGCTACATGATGTATGCGAGACACCGAAAGTTGCGTTATTGCCCGATCCTGTGTTGCGAAAATTTCAAGGGAGCGCCGTACGACAAAGAAGTTGCATTCTTTTGGTAAAATATGGCTCTATTCCATTTTTCGATTCACTCGGCATGTCAGCCACAGGACTCAGTCGGTTTGTTGTAATTCCCTTCTCTATTGTGAATGTTTGCCGTTACTCTACATTCCAGCGCACCAAAAAAAACATCAGAAACCGTCGTTCGACAGCAGTGGATTAGGAATATTCAGGCACACCAAAATTTCCATGAACGATCTACTCGCATCAAAGTCTGTGAATTGCATTTCACTCCAGAAAGTTTCTCATTATTTTCAAATAAGCTATCGTTGAAGAGAGGTAGCGTCCCGACGATTTTCCCCGAGCGCACCGAAGCTAGGTAAGCGAGGCGGTTGAACTACGAGTATGTTTTAATTATGTTGAAAACCCTGACAATTTCATGATTTCGGAATAATTCATCGTCACAGTTTACTAGACCCCTTGGATTCCAATTGTCTGACGACCCCCGAACAGAATAAAAGGTTGGTGCTCGATAAGAATTTCAAAAAAATCAATTTTCAATAATGCAAAAATCCAGTTCACAGGAAAAGGTCATACTGAAATGCAAACAATGCATTGAAACTGCTGTCGAATTGTCGAGGTCTTTGGGTAAACTTTGCCACTTGGAACGAAAACTCAAAGTGAAGAAAGATAAAGTTCGAGACATAGACGATCAATTGGGACGCATATCGTCGCAGTTTATTCCTTTGAGAATTGAAGAGTCATCGCACGACAATCAGAACTACATTCCACTGAAAAGGTTGAAGAGAAAGGTAAGTAATTCGGTTCAATTTGATTGATTCGTTCTTATTTATATTGTATTGTTCACTTTATCTTTATTTACAGTCCGATGGAGTGTTGCTGATTGACGCTGTCGCCGAGAAAAGAAACAATTCCAGTGAAGAACTGACTGTCGGTGAAATGAATCGGCCTGAAACCATCGTACAAGCTGAAAACAGTGAAGAACGGAATGTTTCCGATGAAGAGGAAAACGATGAAGCTGAAGACTCTGTCGCAGATGATGACAGCGATCCACCACATTGTGAGAGACAACAATTCGTTCAGTATGTTATGTCTACTATCAGTGATTTGCCAGAAAAGAGTGCAGTACAAGCTATTGATGCCATTGGAATATTCCTTCGAAAATGGCCTGGGTTCTCCGACGAGGCATAGAATCCAAATTATTTAAGAGGGAGAGAGGGAGAGAGGGAGAGAGGGAGAGAGAGCGAGAGAGAGCGAAAGATTCGAAATGAGATTGAAGCTGAAATAAAAATAAATACATTTTCGTTGATTTTCCCGTGTAGGTTATTGCCACAATAGGCGTATTAGAAATCATTGAACGCATTCATTATCATTCTGACAGAAGGATAGTAGTTCAACTCCGTCACTGATTCGCTGAAAAAAAAAAAACAAAAAATTTACCTGTGGTTCGTTGTTATTCAATTTGTTCAAGATCGAACAGTTCTACTCATGGTTCAGAAATGGCGATGAGAAAATTTCGAATATTCCGTCGCTGCACAATTGAAAATTGTGAATATTACACTGGAATGCCGCATGACATTTATGTTCATTTGTTCTGGTAAATATCGTTTCAATCGCCCCTGAAGTCGGAGTGCGCGTATTAGGATCGCACATATTTGCTATCGTATTTTATCGTTTCAGTGTACCAAAAACATCTTCCACCATGTTTTCGCGAGAGCAGTGGCTCCAGAATATTCAAGCACATCAACCATGCGATGATGATCCATACAACCAAATTAAGATTTGCGAATTACATTTTGAGCCACAGCAGATTTTGAGATATAGCCCCAAATTTAAATTGAAAAAGGGCAGCGTTCCGACGATTTTCCCCGAGCGCACATGGTAACACCTCATATTGTCCCGTTCAAGTCCTTACAATCATTTCATATATTTGCATTCGCAGTCCATTGGATCCGTTGGCCCCCAAATGGAATGGAACGCCTGAAGATTTTAATCGGTAGGTTAATTCTTCTGCGTGATTTAAAATTATGTATTAATTTGATATTCTGAATGTTCACATTTCTGCACTGCTTCCGGGTTTGTGATTTGTAAGTAGTCGTGAACCAATGAAATGCAAGCAATGCATTCAGACAGCGGTCGAGCTATCAAATGCTACGGCAAAACTCTATACATTGGAAACAAAATTAAAAAAGCATAACAATACCCTTCGAAATATTCACCAAAAATGGAAACTGTTACCATCGGCAAATGGTCCAACATACAATAATCAAATTCAAATTTCCAATGAAAATCTGAAGAGAGAGGTAATGGCGATTGTGTGCTTCAAGTAGAAATAGCGCAATGTATTTCATCTCATTTTAATTGCAGGCCGTTGATTCCATTGAAAGCGATGGCATGCACTCGTATCCGCCGAAGAAGAAGATGAGAGAAAATGAAGAAAGGAATGTTTCTGCGAACGCAGAACAAATTCCGAAATTGATAGAGCAAGGCGACGATAGCGATTTACCCAAATGCGAAAGGCAACAATTTACCGAGTACACTATGTCAGCGATCGAGTTTTTGCCGGAAAAGCATGCCGTAAACGCAATGCTCACCATCAAACGATTTCTCGAGGTGTGGCCAAGTTTCGCACCCAAAATATAGCTGAAATAATTAAAATCCGTTGAAGAGCCATTCCATATCTAGCGGATGAAAAATTCGTTTTTTATTCACATACCATTTTCGATTTGGCTCAAAATTGGTGTGTGACCATTTCAGGTCTAAAAGTGAACAAAGGGTCGATTTCAAGTGATCGTAGCTTCGTCATCTTTCAATCGATTGCAATTCATAAGGAGATCCGAATATTGGAGGTTCATCGTGACGCCGAAGTGTTGCTCATCTGTGCGCTGGCCCAGATACTCGGGTAGATAGGACTGTTGCAACGGTTTCTTGATTTCGAAATATTTACAATTCGCAATTTGCGTAGCAAGAGCTTGCATACTTGCCATTACGATTTTTATCATTCATTTTTTTGCGCGGAAAAGCAAGAACACAATTAATGAACAAATCCGTGCGATGACGAAAGTCGCCGCAACACAAAACGACCGCACGAGTCACCTCGAGTGCCGAACATCAACGCATTCGAAGGTAGGCGCGAACATCAACGCATTCGAAGGTTCGTGTCGTAATTGGAAGGTAGGCGAAGAAGAGAGAGAAAACATTCAGTGATCATATCGTTGCACACAGTATATGTATTGTAGATTCGGCCAACGCCGCTGTTTTCGTTTAATTTACCACTATTCGAATTCCGTTCGAACCTTGTTCACATTGTTCGGATTTTTTCTTTCGGGTCGCAGTATCTGCAAAGGGCAACACGCTGGAATGTGTGTATTGAAATTTGGAATTCACAA
>JANTFB010120864.1:0-11540 GCA_026546635.1 Porricondyla nigripennis | reverse complement strand
TTGAAATTCATTACGTTCAATTTACGATATTATTGTCGTCGTGGCTCGTTCTCTATTCTCCCGTCTTCTGCTGCTTCAACTTCTCCCCCTCCTTCCCCTCCGCCTTCCTCTTCACTATTCTCGGTTTTTATTTTCATTTATCGTCTTTCGTTCCCTGCCGTATTCCCATTGCGCGTCGTGTCATCTCGCTGTAGCCTGTGCATTGTTGCCCTCTGTGCGATCGGCTGCCATCGCGATGTGAGTGATGTCTCATCCCTCCCGATCTCTCGCGCTCAGCCTCCTCCATCGTCATTAGTTCCATCTTAAGATGTTCATCATTCACAATTTATGTGATAATTCATTTTTCGTTGGAGCCTCGTACACGGAGGTGACGGGCGAGAGGCCTTCGTGTCTTGTGAGCTGTGTGCGCGTCGTTCGTACGCTCGCTGCCGCCGACGATCACCATTTTTTCTTCGTTTCTGTTTCGCCACAGAATGACGGCGAATGTGAATGCTAATGCGAAACGACAACATGGTGCGCGACGCCAGGGCGGACACCGACATGCTCGCGGAGTGTGAATTGCAACGAACAACAAGGAGCGTTTATCGTGCGAACGCAGGAGTAAAGTGCTATGAGCCATCGTCGCGAGAACGCCACACAATGGTTCGGCCATTCAGTGGGAGACGATCGGCCCAGTCGCCGCCGCCGCCGTGTGCGAGTGCTGCCTGCCTGTTCGATTGCCTATTTGCAATTGCTGGTTGCGCTTGCGCTCTAGGAGCGGTACGGCAACGCGCTCGAGCGTGAGCGTGCCCATGCTGAATCGCTTTTCGTCACGATCGCCGCAATTAATTCACTTTGACGTCTCTCGCCAGATTGGTGGCGATGCCCGTGCCCGCGCTTGAGCAACGATGCCCAATGATATGATGAATGGGCACGCGCACGCACACTGCAATCGCGCTCGATCGAAGTGCGCTGTGCGCAACCGTCGCCGAAGGGAGCCAGCGTCGCCGAAGGATGGCAGAGTGAGGTGGATCGAGGCCGACGCGCATTCTTCCCATTATGGATTCGAAGTGAATTTCGTGTAAAATACGCAACCATTTTCAGCGGTCAATTTGTCACAGGCGAATAGTCACGGAATGCGCGCCATTCGATCGCCGATCGTTCGGCGGCTCGGACAAATGGATACTTGTGTCGCTGGCAATCGCCGGCAATTTCTCAGGCAAAGGAATTCATGCGCCGAATTGTGGCGCGGCTCAATCTCTGCTGCGCCGTCCTCGCAATTTGCCACGAAACGTTAACGATGCATTCGGTCGTTCGTTGTTATTATTGTCGCTCGCGCACGGTGACAATGTGCACGGCAGCCGCGATCATCGTCGCCGCGATCGTGCACATAATCATAGTTGAGCACGCGCGGCGCGGAGCATCGTCGGTACATTGGCGATTCGTCGCGCAACGCACGAACACCAGCCACCGGGGTGTGCGACTGTGCGTGCGTGCCTGGGTGTGCGCGATTGCAGAAATAAACATTTTTTCACCATGTAATTCAGCGTCGTCCGTTGTCGCGTCGCGGGCCGCGCCAGCCGACGACAAGTATGGAGAAGACGGAGCCGAAGACGAGGCAGCTATAATTCACAACTCAAACCAAACACTTTTATTTTTATTTGCCTACAACGTTCTCTTCCTTTCTTTCGCGTGTGCGCTCGAGCTCGTGTTCAATATTTATTTACATTTTATCGTTGCCGTGTGCCGTCGCTCTCCCTCCCTCCGTCTGAAGAAAGGAAAAATGTTTGATGTTTTGCTGATTCGCTGTTGTCTCGCGTTGATGACACAAGCGAACAGAAATTCTTCGTCGGCAAAGCCCCGTCCGCTTCTCCCGCCCAACCCATCCGTCAATCTCTCGATCGCGCTCTGTGCAGTATTTGCTTTGTAAGTGCGTGTTTGGCAGTGCCTCCCAGTCGATGCGACAGCGACATGCCTATATTTGCGGCAGCCCGATCGTGCCACACTCCGCGCAGCCGCACAACTTGATTTCGCATGGCAGCGTGTCGCTGTTTGCTGCGAAACGCTGAACCGGCCTGTCGATACTCAGGCCCGAAATCACTCCCTATTTTCGCTTTGCACTTTTGTGCGGTTTCTTCTCTCCACTCCTCGCCACGAATGTTCGTCGCATCGACATCGCGTGATTGAACAGGTAACGCCGATTGTGCGTTCGGCGTCGGCACGCCCGATCGCCGCCATCGCCGAGCCGGACGCGTGCGCTCGGCGTAATGTCATCGCATGCGGCGGCACCTGACCATCGAACGGTTTACATAATTCGGCGCGTTCCTCTGCGCGAACAACCGTCGCCAACGACAATGGATGCTGGATTGGTCGACGACCATGGGCATCGCGTCCAGAAGCGAATCGAGCCAGAGCTGGTTTCGCTCTCACTTTGGCGTTGGCAACGGCGATCGCGAATGCGAATGGTCCGAGGTCGGCGATGGGCCACAAGCCGCCTGCAGTTGCAGTTGATACATTTCGCGGCAGCAAAATGAGCAGAAAGCGTGGAGCATCATAGCGCCATCAAAGTGATATTCATTGGGGTGCCTTGTCTGGCGCGTGAGTGGCTGCAGGATGGAGCGCGACGAATAGAAATATTCTCTAATGCGTAATTAATTCGCTGGTTCACGTCTCAATCCGAACCGGGAGTATAGACCGTTCGTCCGTGTGCGTGTTCGCGATCGTGATCGCGATCGCGTACAAACGAGAGCTCACACCATCCCGGCCGCGCCACACATTTGCCACCTCGTCGAATCGAGATTGTGGCAGGCGAGCAACGTCTCGATTTCTCTTCCATTCCGGTGGATCAGTGGCGGCGGCCGTGCGCATTTCGGTTCACCGAAAAACCAATCCAGATTTGGAGGCGATGCAACGGGCGCTGTGCTATTGTGCTCGTATACAGAAATGCTCGATCGCGCGTCTCGTTTCGAATTTCCTCAATTCACTACGACTCGATCGTCGCTCCATTGTTTCCAGTCCACGCCACGTATCCGTCGGCCGGCGAACAATTTCGCCGAGAGTGAACGGCAGTTGTCATCATTAGTGGCATTTGTTTTCAATGGCTCGAACCACGACGCTCGCTCTGCGACCATCTAGCTTCGATGATGACTGATGATCATTGGGAAGGAACGCTGAATGCTCGACGCGAATGCAACGGATGCCATTGCCGACAGGCGATCGCTGTGCACCTTGTTTGGCGCATTCGCACAGAAGGTGACAGCACCGAAGCGACAAATCCACTTTCCATGCGTCCAATCTGATTGGAAATAGTTCGATCGAGCGGAGCGGTGGTGCGCACCCAATGCCAGATGTCACCGAACGGAAGGCATGGACGACAATGGGCGCGCAGTCAACGCTCCAAATCTGCCAAGTTCCACTCACCATCACTCATTCATTCCGTGCTGCCGACGCGCTCACGATTGTCGAGCGCATGAATTTGAATTGATGACGGCGACGGGCGACGGGCGACGCCGTTAAATCGCCCTTTCATCGTCATCCGACTTGGGCAGAGCAGAGTGATCTTCGGATTTCCTTCGCGCCGTTGACCTTGTCAATATGTGAAATTGAAAAGTATTTCGCCTTGAAAATGCAGTTCGCAAGGGCCACATTTCACTGTGCGCGCTGCGCCGATGCGCGCACCAAGGTTTCTCTGGCACCACTCGCCACTCGAACTGTGTCTAAATTCGATGAAATTCTATTTTCGGCCGCTCGTGAACGACGTCGACGACGCCGAGGAACGCGCACGCACGCGCACGCATGCTCGTTTCCCCCATTTTATGGGCGAAATTCGCAGTCTTCTCCCGACGCACAGGAAACAACTGTTTATGCTTGATGCCTTCACGCGCCGCACATTGCATCGTCAGTGATTTGCTCGCCGTTCTCACATCACCGCATCGCACCGACTTCGTATGCCGCGGTGCCGGTGCTTCTGCCATCTTTCGCTTCTCGTTCACGTAAAATCCGAAATGTGCATGCGTTCGCGCGTTTCATCTTTGGAAATTCCGGAAAAATTCGTTGCGAAATGCAGTGGAGTGGAGTGGAGTGGAGCAGGGATCGTGCTCGGCCAGGGCATAACCATATTTCATTTCAGACTCTGGTCGATGGTTGGTCTCGTTGGCGTTAACCTCCGGTCGAAAAACGAACGACGAGCACGAGACGAGCACGTACACAGGAGTCGCGATGAAGGCAAATGGGCTTGCGTCGTTCGGCGGACACACTTACTGCAGTGCAGTGCAGATGCAGACGAATAGTTGAGTCGTGAGCGAGCCGGCGAATGTGCATTCGGGCGAGACGAAAGTAAACAAAAATCGAAGCAAAAAAAAAACGAAGTCCGACATTGGAGCGAACGACACACGCGTGCAGTCGCAGTTACAGTTATTTATTGCGAGCGCGCCTCCGCTCACCACTTCTGACAGATGATGTAGAAGAACATAGAATGTGTCTTACCTTCCCTCTGCCCGTCGCCGATCGCACTATTCGGCCAATGCGCGGCAATGGCAACGCAAAATATTAATAGAGTGGGCACTTCGTGCTTCGTGCTTCGTGCCTCGCCATTCGCCATTCGCCATTCGCCATTCGCAATTCGCACTGCGAATAATGGGAGTCGTGGTGCGTGCACCGCGCGTAAAGAACACGAAAATATGGAAAACAAACGAAATGAATCCATATTCGTGCTGGGCGCAGAAATGCAGCGAGCGCGAGCTTCGCGGCCATGCGGTGCGCATGCGATATAATTAGAAAAACACAATTGAGTGTGACCGGCGTTGGCCGCCGCCGCCGCATACTTTGTTCGGTTTTCTATGCTCCCGCGTCCGTCCCCTTCCGACCCATCCTCCGGCATGGCAGTTTAACGTTGTTGATGGAGTCGCATGCACATTACATTGGGCGCATTTGCCATGTCGCACGTCGTGCAGCTTCGTTCGCATGTTCCATTATTCATTTTCGTTAAATTGTTTTTTATTTCTCTTCTTCTGTTTACACAGTTTTCCTTGTTTTCCATTTTATTTTTCATTTTTCGTGTTTTTCGTTAGTTTTTCGCGTCGCGTCCGGCCGTTGGTGTTTTTTCATTGATGATTTTGATGTGAACCGAATCGAACGTGTTGCACTTGTACTGCGTCTGATCGCTGCAATTTGATTTTTCATTTTTTGTTCGAATTTCGCCTTTCATGTTCGGCTGGTCGTCGCAGGCGACCGGCGCGGGTGCGTGTCGGTTTGTTGAACTGGACGCGGAACGTGCGAGGAAGAGGCGAAGCGTTTAAATTAGATTCGAATCGTTCGCGATTGGCGATCGATGTCGGAATCGGAATCAATCCACATTTCGAATCGATCATCAAATAAACAGATGAAAAATCCAATAACATTCGCCCAAGTCAAGTGATCGGCATGTTTCTTCTCTTCGACGCACAGACTCACAGTTGTTGCTGGTGCCCGTGTACGGATCATGCGAGCCAAATTGATTTTCCCAACGAACTTTCCCACACATATGCTGGGCTCATTCGACCGGAGACGAACAAACGAAGTGAAAATCCTTTTCGCGTTCGGTTGCACCCTCTCGATTTAGCAATTGATCGATGGGCGAACGCGCCTCTGTGTGTGTGCGTACGACCAAGACCGTGCAACTGTCACCGCATCTACTATCCGTTGCGTGCCCCATGCCAACCAATGCATCGGAATTTCGAACTCTATTTAATTGCCGTTGGCTGTGCAGTGCCGCAGTGTGCTCGTGCAGTGCACAAACTGCCATTTACGGAACGCGGGAAACCCACACGAGCGCACACCGAATTCGTTTGAAATTCGAATGTGTCGTCGAGTGAATGTTCCGTTTCTATTTCGGCCAAGCGTCAACAAAGAGCATGTGATCTGCACCGCAAGTGATCTGCTCAATGCGGTGTGGCAGAAATAGAATCGAAAAATGAAGACAAGACCAACGCGAGAGCGAGAGAGCGAAAACATTGACATTCTGCCTAAAAGAAAATGAATCGACCTGCATTCGAGAATGTTCGTCAAACCGTCGTCAAGGGCTGTGTCGATCGGATGGTTGATCGCTTTGTGTGCATCTCACTACCGAACAGTGGATTCGCTGGGCACATCTGTGTGCTGCTTTCGCTCACTTGCTGTGTGCGTGCATCAAATTTCAATGGAAAAATATACATCGAAATGGAATGAAGCCGAATGGGAAGAACGGCGAAGAAGAAGAGGAAGGCGAACCAAAACGAATAAAGCAAATAAATATAAATCTCCGTTGTGCATGTAACAATACGAGATCGATGAGATTACTGGCTGGCTGGCTGGCATTGAAATACGCACAACGTGCATGTTTGTTGTTGGTAATCCAGCAGCCATCGAAAGGAGAATCTCCGCAAATGTGATGTTCTTTGTGTGCTGTGCGTGTCGATGGACGAAACGAAGGAGGGAGCGACAGAGACAGAGAGAGCCAAAAAGGAGGACGAACGATTTTTTACTTCTCAAGTTTGTTTTTTCTGTTTTTTTTTTGCAATCAATCGTTCGTTGGTTCTTTTTGGACTATTTTTCATTCCGCTTTCGGTGCCTGTGCGTTGTTGTCGATGCCATCAAATGGTGAAGTGTATATAATATGCGCACCGAGTTGTGCCATTGGGAATGGAAGGTCTTTTCTTCGTTCCTCAATATAATATAATATTTTTTGTTGTCATTTTTGTGCTGCTCCTTCATTCAGCCTCGTGCAGATACCGAGAAACGGTCGAGTGGAAATGAAAGCAGCAAACGAATAATAGAATAACGATGAACGAGCTCAGTTCGGTTTCTATACCTGCCGCTCATGCGTCGTCCTACGCTTTTGTGCGTTGGATTTTTATTTCAAATTCTGTTTTTTTTCTTCTCTTCGGTCCTCTCCATTTTCCGTCCTTCATTTGGTTTTGCCTTTCGTTTCCTTCGTTCGCTTCGTGCACGTGTTCTGTGGGGCTGTAAATTTGAAATGCTTTTCATGCGCTGCCGAAAAGCTACACAGTGAGCCCGAACGACACGGCACACAAAGGCAGAAAATGAGAGACGACGAGAAATTGCACCCCCGTATTTCGATGCCTGTTGCTTCCTTCGTGTGCCTGTTGCTCGCACTGCTCTTCGCATCGGCCGTTCCTTTGTGTGCCATCTCCGGCACATTCATCCATTCGACGCTTCGCACAAAACGGCGCATCATAAATTGAAAATGGAAACCTTTTGCTTGTTCACCGTTGTGTGCATGAACAGTCGAATGGGGAAGAATTTTCAGTCGGTTTTTGTTCTGCTCAATCCATCTCGCGCTCCCTCATTCGTTCTCGCTCTGCCTCACGGTCCGAGGCCGTAACCGATGATTCGAGTGCGAAATGAGGGAAAAACAGCAATCCGATGCGCACCAGATTCGGCAAGATCGGTTGAATGGTTGACGCTGGCATTTGGACTTTGGATTGTTGTGCGTGTGTGGATGCCGCATCATTCCGTCAATCAATGCGATCGCGCGGGCTCTTGCATTCACCGAACAAAGTGACTACATCGTTGAAATCGCTTAGAAGAGTGGAAGACGTTGCGAACGCAACAGCAACATCCAGCGATGCTGTGCCTGTGATGGATTTTTTTCCGTTTCTCTTTCATGCTCAACTCGATTGCATGTGACAATCGAGATGGATCGTGTGCAGTGTTTCGAGGATTTTTTTTTGTTTCGAGTATAAATTGAGTTGGTCTTGCAGGCGGCTTGCGTTGTTGTCGACGTTGATGATGTCGGCGAAAACGAAGAGAAACACCAAGAAAACCGAGGATCGAGAGATGGGGTGATTATGGTGGAGGGCGAAGGGAGAGGAAAGAACGAGAAGAGAAACAGCATCACAACAACAAACAGACCGATCATGCCATTTCGAGGATGAAATTAAACGCATGCACAGGCACAGACTTTGCCCTGTTCCCGTCGTCGCTTTTGGCTCTCAATTGAAATACGAAACCCGAAAAACACTTAACAACCTGAAATGAACGTACATTCGCTCGCATGTGGGAGAATGAGGCGGAGAGGGAAGGAGCGAAGAAGGTGCACAAAGAGAACTACAGATCTGCCAATCTAGCACCGACGCTTCTTCCATGCCCAGTCCGGGCACACATGCAACGACGGAGATGCACACCAATAATAATAATAATAAATCTTTTGAACTGATTATATTTATTTCTCGGAGCGATTGCCAGCATTTTCGGGACGAAAGCGAATGCGATCGAGGGAGAAAAATCGTTACAAATCCTTTTTTCTCTCGTTTTTCTACTTCTTTCCTTTCTTTCTCCGCACATATTTCATTTGGAACGTATTTCGGAGCATTAAGCGGTGTTGCTATTACTGGGTACGATCGTGGGAATGGAACGCCCCTATGCCTGTCCATGTGTGTGTGTGCGTGCGTGTCTCGTCTGATTTTCGGTTTTTAATAGGATTTGGGCATCGAAATTGCTGCTTGTGTTCGATTTTTAATTAACGAGACGCTTTGGCCCGTCGCCATAATGATCCACACACGCACGCACGTACGCATATCATCCTCATCATCACAGCTCATTTGGAAGCCGTTTATTTTCTACTCTCGGTGGCGTTAGCCGGGAATCGTATCGGAAAATTAAACGATCGATCGTATGCCGCGACGATGTCCACTGGCAGCCACAGTCGATCGCGCATGTGCGTCTACGTGTTGCTCCATTTCCCATTCTTTCTCACTTTTTGGCTGTCGCTCTCGCCGCGCAAGTGCATATCATCGCCACAGCATTGAAATGACGAAAGTGGGGGTGCGAACAGCCGACGATTACAGTCTTGGCGCACGGTGGATGGGTGGATTGGAGAGCGACGACTCCAATCAATGAATTAATAATTGAAAAATAATAATAAATTGTGCAAACGCACACGTGTTCGCACCGAAAACGGCTGGACGAAGATGAAGCGAGAACAAAGTGAAAGAGAAACGATATTCGAAAATGGCTTAGGCGATTGTGACCGCAACCCTCAGAGACAGATACGAGCGCGCGCGTGTGCAAACAACCGCGAAATTGATTTCGTTCGTTGTTGTTGTTCCTTTTGAATGTTCATAACGGATGCTGATGCTGAACGCTTTTGCATCCGATGCATCGATGGCCGTCGAAATATCCGGCATTTCGCGAGGACGGCATCCAGTCGCCGTGATGCCCGTTTATGTGCAAACGAAATATTTATCAATTTCATAACCGAAATGCGTTCCGTTTGCTTTGCTCGCTCGAATCCCCCAATCCCCCAATGCACATGTTCGCATAACGTCGTGTTGCTGGTTTGGTTGGGCACCAGCGACGTCGTCATCGTCGCCTCGCCTTTCACTTTCATTTTGACCAGAAATCAAAAGAAAGAAGTGAAGAAAGAGAGGAAAAAAACCGAAACGTCAAATACGCCAAATACGAGCGGCAACAACAAAACCTTGCGATGGTTCGACGTGGAAATTGGAGCGAGAGAAATGGGAAGCATGAAGAGAGCGAAAAAAGTGACAAAATTCTTCTGGATCGAGTGGGACCGATGGCGGCCCGGTGGTATTGCACCGGGCTTCACGCATCTACCTTGATATGCATGATGCGATGACGCACACTCGATTCGTTTCTTTTTTTTCTTCGTCCTCCAATACGGGTGTAGTTGGTTTCGTTCATGTTTTGGCGCTTTGGGAAAAATTGCTCGTTTACTTTTTCTCGCGTTGCCCAATCGACGCTAGAAAGAGAGAGAGAGAGACGACAGCGACAAAGGCAAAAGCGAAAACGAAATAGCGAACCAATTCGAAAAACCGGTAAAAATGTTTTCGACCGAATGAATGTGTGCGTGCCAGAGTACGTGAAGTGTAATTATTACGCTTACGCTCTTGCAGTTGCTGCTCATGTTTGTTGTTTTTTCACTTCTCCTTCTTCTTCTTCTTCTTCTTCTTTCTCCGTTCGGAATGAAAATGAATTTGTGTTGCTGTTGTTGGCTTTTGTTTTGGCCCGTGAGTCTATTGTCTAGACCGAGAGAGCGTGGGCCGTTGCCATTGCCGTCGCTTCCTCCTCAACACAATGCGCGGACACACACATTCACGCGCAGTGTGTGTCGGTCCGTTGGCCAGCCAGCCAGCCAGCCAGCCAGCCAACCAGTTAGCGAAAAAAGCAAATCATAAATTAATGCGTACTAATAACGCGCTACAATGTCTCTGGGTGTTTGTGTTGGCGCGCTGATCATGCGCCACCGGGCCATTTAAATGCGGATAATAATGATTACATCGCACAGAAAATCAGGTGTTCCCTGCGGCCCGCGCCGATCGAACCGCCACATCAGCAGCAACAACAAAACGCAAAAGCTTCATGAATTATATTAAAAACGCATAGCATTCGTAGTGAACAGCGACGTGTGTGTGTGTGTCGATAGCAATCTGTTAAATTGAGTTGATGACACTTACTGGCGGACCGGACACCGCGACCACGCTTGATGTGCTCGGTTTCGTGCGCACACCACTTTCCATTCCCCCTCTGCTTCCCAGTTGAATGGTCGAGTGTGCGCGTTTTCGCTTCATCTTTCTTGTCTTCGATGATTTTTCGGTAGGTTCATTCCGTTTCATTCGCATGAGTGCCGCAGCAATCGCACGAATTTCAGCGAGAAAAATGGCGTGAGAGGTGCGAACGAGTGCAGGCGCTCGACGCTCGCGTACATCGTGAATGCATCGCGAGAAAGATTTTCGATTTTTTTTTTCTCTTTTTCTTTTCACTATTATTATTCCGCGCGATTATGTGATGTGGATTTACTGGTTTCGTTTTCGCTTTGGTGAGCGTGCTAGCGCCCCGAACGATGCCAGCGACGAACCAGGAAAGGAATGGTACATGCGCGCGATAGAGTTGATGCTTATCGCACCAACCGATTCGCGAATGATTCGCGGGCAGCATTCTCGGCGAAAACGTCGGCCGTGATTTCGACGCGATCAATTTTGGCGGCGGTTCTTCGGTACGGAAATGACAGCTGATCGCATTCCTTCTGCTTGGCATTCCAGTTGAACGTTGAAACGTCGAATGACGTTCACAGCAGTTCACGCGAGAGCTATCGTCGCAGGTCGCGCTCAACGAGATCATTCGTTCTGCGATCGAACAAATAGGGTTCATATTTCGCGATCGATAAATCCTGAAATTTCTGCCCAATCCAGTGAAGAGCGAAAGAGGAATCGCACGGAACAGCGAAAGATGCAAATGGAAATGAATGATATGCTGCAGCAGTATGAATTGGAATTAAAAAAGCGCTCTGCGTTCGAAATTCGAATTTGCATATTTATTAATTTGTCGATGGCACGCAACATACCCACCCGATGCCGATAATAATGGAAATTAACAAAGTGGAATTGATCGTCTCTACAGGCGGTGCGGTATCGAACGAATTCGAACGAAGGCTGAGAAGAGAAAGAGCTGTGGGGTGCGGAGCGAATGGGAAAGACGGAAAGAGCTAAGGAGAGAAAAGAAAAAGTGTGGTGCGCAAGCACTCTCTCAACGTTGTTACATCATATGCATACGTGGAACGCATC
>JANTFB010120863.1:0-13122 GCA_026546635.1 Porricondyla nigripennis | reverse complement strand
TGTGGCATCGCGGCAACGGGGCCAATTGACACATCAACTCAATCGTTACGCACCCATTTCGCGATAATCGCTACGCTCTGGCTTCGCCCGTTTGTCGTCCGACGTGTGAACGCGATGACCGAATTCGGAAATCCACACCGTTTCCATCGGCAAATGCACGCGGAATGCATCGGATGCACCGAACGCCACATTGCAGTGATGCGCATTTGGTGTGTTCGAGCACAAAGTACGCGACCCGATAAAATCTCGAAGAGGCGAAGAGGTTTCGGGGCACCAAATGCACCGCAACGATACACTTCCATGGCAGGCGGAAAGTGGCAAGTGCGCGGTGCGCCACGGAAAACTGAAAACGAAGTCATCGCACTTCATGCGGCACAGTTTAACGAAGATTAGAATTTGACGATAAGTGCACCGCGACGCACCATTCCCATCCAAAGGTGGGTTGGGGCGGCTTGTTAGAGCAACTCTATCACACAACAGCGGCGCACCGAATCAAATCCATTTTCAATGGATGGAAAAGTTCCCTCCGTTCTGTCCGTTCGACGTTTATTTCTCCCTCCCTCTCCCTCTGCCTCGACTTGAATAAAATATGAAACAAGGGCCGTCTGGCGGCCTCACGTGTATCGCACCAGCACCGCACCGCAGAGATGATTTCGTGAGTAAATAACAAAGTGTAATTGAACGAAAAGCATAAATAACATATTTATTTACACCTCTCGTGGCTCAGCAACACTATATCCACCTGAATGCGGTGCAGGCGAACGCGAACATGATGGACGCATGCAATGCACTCGCAGCGCACACATATGCGAGTTCCCATTCGATCATTCGATCGTTTAACGCCAAGTTGGCCAACCATCGGCCGCAACATAAATGTTCATAAATCGGAACGAACCGATTCGAACAATTTTCAATTTGAAAACGGACGACACACGGATTTAAGGCACAAATGCGTTCGATTGAACGGGAGGTCGGAGGGAACGAGCGTCGACGACGCATTTTGCTCACACCAAAAATGTAATTACATGTAATTTCAGGTGCTTGGGCGTTCTCTCTTTAACTCACATCGGTCGCTGTGTGTATATCGGGTGCATGCAATGGATACTGTGTCTGAAGTGTGCGTCGCTTGATTCAATTCGAACTTTTATTCGGTGCTCTTTTCGCTTCCATAAACCCTGTTATGTGGCCGCACACTGACGCACACGTCTGCATCGTACGACTATATACAGGCGACCGGAGACGTGCTACGTCTTCATCGACTGTCGCTGAAGCCAGGCAGCGCAACCTCTCCACTCACACACACACACACAAGCACAGGCACATGCGAGTAGCGCTCACACAGACCGACGAACCCGCACACAATGGCGAAATCCACTCTGCACACGCAGCACAACGATTGATTATTTGGCTCCGCCCATAAATTACCTTCGAGCAAATACGACGGCTTCGGCAGCACCAACAACCGCAGCTACTCATTTATGAATGCTTTCACCAGCACCGCACTGTTGGATGTTCACTTCATGCACGAAACTTGTGGCGTACATGCTTGCGGCTGGCGTATTCAACGCAATGGTCGTGGTACGCGACGCGTTCGCCAAATTCGCTTGCAGTTGTGGTGGTGACGGCGTTTTCTTCGTGCCGTCCTCGCTCGCAAGCGCGCGCCCAAGTCGAGTCTCCTTCGGACGGAGGAGTCGCGCGACTCTTCAGGCAGAGACCGAGACCTAGAGCGAGAGAGAGAGAGAGAGAGAAAGAGGGATAATGGGACCGCGTCGAGCGGATGGCGAACGTGCAAAAACACAACATATGTGCGATTGAATTTTATTATTATTATTATTATTACATTTTGGCATTGTCTGATTCGTTCGGTTCGTCTTTTCAATAAAATCACGGCAGCGACGACGGTTGCGGCAGCATTGGCAGTAGTAGCGGGCAACAGCAACGTGAGACGATGAACACCAGCGCGAACTTAAATTAATGCGAATTAAAAGATTGTTGAATGCGATAATTCGTGTAGCGACACGGAGTGAAGAGTTCCACATGCTGGATCGCAATCCATCCGCCGTGTGCTCGGTGCGAAATTCTTTCCTTCGTTGGCGCGTCGCCTCGCTCGCTGGCCGGTACATGATATTCACGTTCGGCCGATAATACGATAATTTGTGTTTAGACGGCAAACCGCATACGCATAAATAATTTTATTTTCAATTATTTTCACTGTTTAAGCGCGACGAGACGCCTGCCTGCCTGCCCGCATCGGCGCAAGCGTACAAATCGATTTTTGCCCGTCTCTGGTGAGCGCTCATACTCACACACGAGTCGCCGTCATCGTTGTGCCGTAATCCAGCGGAAGAAAAACGAAATGTCGACCCCGACCAAGCATGAAAATGATCTGATTTGGGAAGTGCGCGTAACGCGATGTAGATGAACTCGATCCGAATGCGAACTGTGGCCATTCCTCTTCACCGTCTCTGACGGCGTCCATTACACCTTTCTGCCAACAATAAAATAGCATCGAACAGTAACGATAAAAAGAAAACGGCTTCTCGTAATATTTTCCGCCAATGCGGTGGTGTCGTATCGCATTACAATCCATGCGGAATGGCCCAGAGCGTATGAATTGCGTCATGTGTTTTGGTTACGCACGCACTTACTCGAACGGCGTTCATGTCGCCGACGTGCGCAGACAACTATTTTCCATACGATTATCAGTTCACTACCCTTTCGGCTGGTTCCGTGAGGGCTCCACGTGTATGGGTCGCGTACGTAGGTGGCTGCAGCCCTCACGGAACATATTCCGCCCAAAGAATGGGCCGCAGAATATCCCATTCGACAGACACATTCGCTGGAAGCGGCTACGTAAATGCTGTGTGACTGAAGCGACCAGAGTGAATTGATTTCTGCATATGCCGACGGTACACCAATTCGTTTCACTTTTACCGAAGCTGAAAGGGTTGGCAGTGAAACAAAGTAGAAAAGTGCCAAAGGAACGGAGTGAACAAAAAAAGGCACACAAAGAAATGGCCATTACGTTATCGTGCGCCGGCCACATTCTGACTGGCTGAAGGCATAAAATTAGATTAAATTACAAGGAAATTGGATTGCATTTAATTGAAATTTATCGTTTTCGGTCTCGCAGCGAACGCTTCAAGTGTGTGTGTATGTGTGTGCGCCGTACAGTTTTCACATATGCCTTTCGAATGTAGGAACGTATGGCATGCGATGTGGCCAAGCGAAAAGGGTTACATTTTCGGTGTTTTACTGTAATTATGTGTCATTAAATGTGAAATGTTCACATTAGGAATGCATAGAGTGTCGGGCGGTAGATGCGAAGAAGAATTGGGAGAATGCGGCGCAATTTAAGGCTTGTGCGACTCACCACGACGGTTCGCCAACATTGAGGATCGTCAAATCGTCATACTAATCATATTCGTTGTGTCCGTTTGCTCATTCACAGGTTTGGTTCCAGAACAGACGTGCAAAATGGCGAAAGAAGGAACACACAAAGAAGGGCCCCGGTCGACCAGCGCATAATGCTCATCCGCAATCCTGTTCGGGCGAACCGATACCACCAAATGAACTCAAAGCAAAAGAGAAGTAAGTATAGCGTGAGCCCCCCAAACTGTACTTCTCATTTTGAACCCACCTTTCGGGTGTCCTCGTTGGCCTGTGCCGATCGGAATTGACACTGAAATGGAATTTTCTGGAAAAAATTTCTGCTGCTCTAAATCGATAAATACGGACGATGCCCAGGAGCAATATTGATTCCCAGCATACTATGCGCTGGAGATAATGAAAAAAGATTAATTTTGTCGGGAAAATTTGGTTTCAGCGATTCTGTCGGAATGGCATTCGATCGACTCGATTCGGTCGTTCCAACGGCACGATGTGTGCCGGTGTATTGTGACCATTTCTAATTGCAACGCATCTTTTCACTTCTCTCATCTGAATGCTTAGGGCACGTCGACGGAAGAAATTGGCTAAAGCACTGGAGCGCCAGGCACGGAAATTACGAGCCAAAGGTATCACGGTTGACATTGAAACGTTGAAGGCCGAATATTTGGCCCAGCATCGTGTGACCACCGATTCGGATTTGGATGACGATGACATACAAATCGATGTGGTTGGTGAGGACAGCGACGATGACGAACCCGAAGACTGTTCGATAACCCGTCGCGACAGCACCGATGGCCGGGACAGTAGTGGCGACAGTGATGCACCGAAAATTAGCATCCGATCGAATCCATTTAGCATAGAATCACTGCTGTACAACAACACGTGAAATACTCGACGTTAATTTCGATGAAAAAAGAAGAAGAAAGGAAACAAAAAAAATATAGCAGAAGCATAGATGAGAAGAAAAAAAGTAGATCGAACTCACTAGGGATTACTCAAACACTCAACAGACACGTAGTATATAATAAAGTATCTATTGAACGAAAACACTGACCGACACAAATTAATTAATTGCAATGGATTAAGAGTAATAATGGAACGACAGAGGGACAAGAAGGTACGGGCAAACAGATCTTTACAAGTAGATAATCTCAAGAACTCATACACTCAAAGGGAGAAATGGAAAATGGCATAGAGACTGCTGCGGAGAATGATGAAACGAGCGCCCCATTGTAACCGTTTGAAATTATCACGATTATTACAATTAATTATTACTTTTAATTATTATAATTATCGACTAAACTTACAGAAAAATGCATATTTAAATTAAAAACAAAGTGATAGAGAAAGAGAGTTAAAAAGAAAAAAAAGAAAAATAATAATAGGTACTACATAGACATACATAACATACATATTTACCTAATATTAAGATTGATTGAAGATTGAACAAAATATATTATGGATGAAGGTAACGTTACTGTAGAAAAGGTGGGACATGCACAATTGCACATCTCAACAAATATGATATGGCAAACAAGATGAAAACCAA
Source organism: Porricondyla nigripennis (assembly GCA_026546635.1). Taxonomy (NCBI): domain Eukaryota; kingdom Metazoa; phylum Arthropoda; class Insecta; order Diptera; family Cecidomyiidae; genus Porricondyla; species Porricondyla nigripennis. The sequence goes on along the minus strand of JANTFB010120863.1, from coordinate 8,183 downwards.
CACCGATCAGTAGGACAAAACTTATTTATATCTAAAACTGCATAAAGCACTCTGTGGCACGAACGATCTATTTCCTCCAGCTACGCTTCCGGTAAAACCACTTATTTTATGCTCAGACTCTCTGAGTTCGAAGAACTTGTGCGGATTGTTTCGTGAGAAAGAGAAAACTTAACCAGTTTGAGGACGTGATAGGTTCTGATACATGACACTGGAGCCAAAAATGAAATTCTCCGAAATCCAGCAAATCTCATAGAAGCGCTACCATGAATGTGAAATTATCGACGCATTGGCTTCAAAAGACCTGCAAAGACTTGAGAGACTGAAGTTGACGGCGACCATGTTCTCTATCGATCTCAATCTTCTCTTTTTTGTTTCTAATCTTCGCGCTGAGAACGAGAACCGATTCCAGAAACGCAGACATTTTCAGAATCAGTATCCAGGGCGGAAGAGAATACGGCTGTAATGTTCGACTTTTGCAGGTCTTCTGAAGTTAGTTTGTCAGTCTTTTCGACCACCTAGTACCGCTCTGACCCTGGGGGAAATTGAATACCAATAGGTACTCATACCAGGGGTCCGCGCTGCGTCCAATTCAATTGATCAATTTAAGGTCGCACCGGATGCGTGTTACGAAGAAATGAATTCGATCCACAGTGTAATATACCTAGAACTACTACCTATCTATATATACTATAAATACCATTCTATAATGAAAATATATTTAGCGAACTGTTTAGTTGTAAATGGAGATTCAATTTTAATTTAATTTATGCTACATTTATCATTACATTATTAATATTATCATTAAATCAGAGTTACACGTTGAATGTAAGAAAAATATCTATATATCTATATCTATCTACGTATATAAATATTATTATTCAATATACATGGAAAGTAGTTTAGACTTATGTGTAAATATACAATATACCTGCCTACCTTACCTTACCCACATCAACTTGATTATTTACCACTGAAATCGGAATGCGAAATTCGAATTGGAATGAAGAGCACGTGATGATGCACCATCATTTTGAAAATTGCTGAATTGGTCGATTTTCATTTCTTTCGAATGGTGGATGGCTCCCGAGTGTACTGTGACAGGAATGTCTATTTGCAAAAAAACCGTGTACTCCGAAGTTCTTGGCCCATGGTTGCCAGCCACTACTGGAATAAATTCGGAAGAGACGAGTTTGGCACGGAACAAATTCATTAGGCAGAAGTCTCAACACGATATATGAACGATTGAGAGCAAAAAGTCGATATCTCAAAAATCATGGGACGCGATTTTCGACCTTATGGTATGTTTACGGTCATAACGTCTAAAATTGTGGGACACATTTTTCGATATATCGACTTTTTGCTCTTATGCATTCAGATGCACATTTTTAGGATACGGATAAAAATAAAACAGAAAAGTACATAAAATCGATCGATCGATCAAAATTCGGTGGAAATCCTATTCTGAATCTTTCTCCTTTCGTTTTTTTTCACGTTTTACGTATCAGCAATTTTATATTTTGTTAAAATTTTATGTATTTTTATTCAAGGAGAATAAGGAGTAGGAGGAGGAGGTGAAGATGAAAACCACAACAATTGATTGCAATATATATATTTTATTTATATTATTTTTTAAATTTTATTTTCCCTCGCCAATTTAGTAGATGACAAACTCCTAGCATTCTGTGAATAAACGATTACGAAAAATAAAAAATTATAATTTGTAAAAATGAAATATATATTTCCCTTTTATTTTTGAATTTTTATTTTCTTTCCATTCGTTTCCTCACCAACACGTACTATGGGCTGGTTGCTTTGCTTGCGCGCTCTACCATATTATCTACGATTGTTGGTTGACATGGTATTTGGGTGTATGCTGATGGCCACGCACAAATGAAAAACCAAATAGTTAAGCCGCAATGGTGCTTACGTTCAACAGCTTTGTACGTTTCCTAAAGCTTGCGCAGTCTTCTCGGTAGCTTTTCAGCTGATCCGATTCCATTTGTTATTGAATGTGATTAGCTAAGCCGTGAATATAAGCTTCACACCGGCACAGTTCTTGCGCCTAAAACATTCGACGATAGGACAAAGTGACGCAGAGAAAAAAAGAGTGAATGTGCGGCCGCTGCCAGATCAATCAATATGCATACCCAACGGGACATAAAACGTAATGAACGCAATGAAGGAGAACTCGAGTCCAAGTATAGTAGAAGATCTCGCTGAGCTCCAACCCTGTCACTTCGTTTAGATTTGTCAAAGCAACCATACCCTGACAAATTTGGACGAAGTGACAGGGTTGGAACTCAGCTAAGTCTTCTGCTTGGACTTCTGCTTGGTGCTCCAAATGCTGTGAGGGGAAAATATCTCATACTGAGTTCTCCTTTATCACGTTTATTTCCAGTTGGGTGGAGCCCCACGGGAATTCCGCGAAAAATAAGTATCAATGATATTAATGAGCTCATGCTCAATGCTCAATATTTCCTCAAAGGGTATTTCCTTCGCATGGAATCCCCATCCTCACTCAGCACAAATGACCAACCCCCACGCGGCACAGGACACAAGTTTTTGACTTCCGTTAAAATGGCTGACAATCACGTGTTTCCAGACAAAAGAAGTGCACTTCGAGGAAATATTCGATCGAGTTGGAACTCAAAACGATTTTTAACTATTCAAGTGGCACCTTTTTATTGACACCGAGCCATCAAAGCGAATCGGCAAAAATCCTTACGTCCATCGTCCACTGGTCCACTCTACAACTTCGTCAATGAATAATTTCATTATCCGTTTGATCGCAACGATCCCGATGCCCGCACTTTTTGCACAATTGTATCGAATTTTACACGGGAAGAGTGCCGACGGAAGGGCGGAGGACAATAAAGAGAGAACGAGAGCTTGTTCAAGCGAAAAAAGCAAGAAATAACGAATATTGACCAAATTACGACAACGATTTATAAATTAATGTTTTTTTCTCTTCTGAATGAATGGATGAATGGATCATGAATGAATGTAGTGAAGAGTAAGGTTGAGCAAGAGCAGTAGCGTTGCGGCCACCACAATTCATTCGTGTATTAAAAATTACAATGAAAACGTGCATTAGATGAAATTTTCATGTAAGAATTTACCACGAAAAATTAAAATATCGTATTAAAGCTGGAAAAAAAACTAATGAAAGAAACCAGATAGCTTCTCTCATAATCCGCAATTGATTGAATATAATACGTCTATAAATTGGTTAATGGTAATGAACATGATATGTTGAGTTGATGGTGTTGTTGCCGACACCGATGGATCATAAATGTGTTTTCCTGTAATCGCGAAAACAGGGCCAGCTCGAGTCAATCACCGCGCGGCTACTGAGAACGGTCCGTTTCGGTGGAACAATTGTGTTGACGTTCACTAATTGAGGTAATTTTGTTGGTTCTTTTGTGCCATTTAATACGCAGATTGTTTCTATGGATGTATTGGGTTGTGGCATTTGAAGCATGGAATCGGTTACTTCGAACTTCTGAATACATACATTGCGACACACGAACGCTTGCTTTTTTCCCATATCAATTATCACCATTCAATGTCCCGACGAAATAAAGCACCGCGCATAATTTTTGTTAATCCGTTCCAGTAATTCCGACTGTTTCATACCGAAAATGAAATATAATGGTATGAGGCGAGAGAGAGGTGGAGAGCTTATGCGCCAAACGAATATTAAAAATATGGGTTTTCGTTTGGATTTCTAATGAATGATCGAGAAAAAAAATGAAAAAATAATCCCAGGCCCAATCGTAGATTTTTATCGCATCTGAAAATCGAAGCGTCGACAGAATCGTGCGCGTCAGCAAATTGTTCGAAACTTTGGATCCCACGAAAAAGAGCCACGAAGATCAATGATATTGGATCTGTGGTATATGGCGCACGTTTTCGTCATGTGAACCGATTTTGTTGTGAACATCGATTTCATCATCCAACCAACTGATGTCAAATCCAAATATGGAGACTCACCATTCGATTTCCATCGGTAATCGGTGATGATTGAAGAGTAATCGTCTGAATTTTCCCATGCTCACTGTTTGCGGTTGTCCGCGTCGTCCGAACTCAACATTCTCAAGAATTATTGTTATTATAATTGAATGGACCCAAATTAGATCGTAATTATGTTAATTTAATTTGAGAGCGTAATTTATTCTGGAATCCCATCAGCGTGTATTTGTCAAGAGAGCGCGGGAGAGTGTGTTTGAACGATTTCGATTGATTTCCCCTCACTTTCCAACTTCTATTTTTGCTTCTGATACGAAGAATAGAAAGCGTACTTCCGACGCACAATCCCAACCTCGCTGGAACAGCACACGGCAACAAATCGACGACAAGCCATGAGATACGGTGGAACAGAGACTCGTGGGCGTAATCGTTGGTACCAAATATTGTAAATCCAATGGAATAGAATTAGCAAAAAAGAAAAGAAAAATATATGCAGCCATATCATCAAACGGGACACCTCAGTGAGGGCGAAATTGGGAACGTTTTGTTTTTGGAATTAAATTTAATTAAAAAAAATATAGTAATTGAAGTACAAGTCCAGCAATTGCAATGTTGCCCGGGATAGACGAGACGCACCAATTCGATAACTCTAGCACGTAAAATATCTATCTTAATCACATTTTTGTGTGTGCAAAAGTCAAGACGATTCAAACCAGTGGCAAATCAACGAAACAACTACCGAAATTGAATTCTCAGCAGTCGATCATGTAGTAGTGAACTTATAGCATTCAAGAGGAGTGCGCATTTTACATTGAAATATTGAATTCACGTATAAACTATCGAATTGTGTAAAATTATCATTGGATATATTGATTATTATTATGAATGAATGATGCATTGTACTTAGTATTCTCCTAGATATAGATCTGCATACTGCTACATATTACACTACATAATTATGTATTACTATTACGTATTGTAAGATATTTAATTACATTCAAAATGACACGATAGAATGCATGGAAATGTGAATTAAGTGAAAAACAACAACAACAACAAACATAAATAAAAACCAATTGAAAAAAATGGGTTCCAGGTCGTTGCGTTTGAATTTCGCTGCAATATGTTATAAATGGTATCCACGAACTTCGCAGGTGAATGAAATGCAGCGCGACTATAAGTTGATTAAGTTGTTTCGGCTGCCGAAGTTCGAACACCTGCGGCGCCGTTCGCCCGTTCGCCATCTTCGCAGTGGAACATTTTCCCATAAAATATCTATAATCTTGTCGTGTCTTGTCTTGTCGTATACAACACTCTCCTACTGCATTTTCTTTATCATTATCATTTTTATATTCTATCGCGTTGCTTTTGATACGAGAATGAATGCGCCAACCTGGGCGTACGCATGGCTCGCTTCGCTTGTATCCATCCGGGTCCATGCAATTGAATATATTGCATCTGAATTTTTTATTGAATTTTCAAGTCAGCGCTGAACATATTTATCGATTGTGAATAAATCGGCTGAAAAGCCGATTGGAAGCCGAGTCTGTCGTCTTAAATGCGTGAAAAGAAAGGAAGGAGAAAAACGAAAATGTGATTCGACCAGCGGATGAATGCGCACCCAGAATGAGCATCGCCAGTGTCCAGTGAAATGCACGTGCATTAAATGTGTTATTTATTGATTTTATGGTCTATTCAGTCGGTGAAAGCGATAAGCACATCAATGCAGAATGTGGATGCGTCGCCGATAAAAACATCGATTGAATGGAATTGTGTCAAAAAGCAGATCAATAGCGTAGCAGAAACTAGAATTTCGGTGAACGAAAAACATTTTTGTTTTCTTCCTTCACTCTTCTCTCGTTTCCATCGTACACGCTGCAGTCGGCACTCCGTTCATCACAAGGTGTGCTCATGTTCAATGCTCCGAAGTCGATGAATGAATGATGGAAAACATAAGATTATGTGACCGGTTGCGACATACATGTGTATCGGTGCATTGAATCCATTGATCGAAACCATAGGTCAAAATCCAGCGCGCACCAATGACGCGCCGAGGGACAAATCATTTATTTCATTTTCAATTCGCCTGTTTCGCACTGAACAAAGGCAAAACATTTCACTTTGGGCATTCTTCGTGTGATTCCTTCCCCCCTTCTCCTCTCCTCTTTTTGTTAGTGTCTGTTTTCATCAGCATCGAAACGCGAGTCAAAACTACTAAAAATGTATCCAGTCTGACGTTATTCTTGTGTGATGGAGTGCATGGGCACCGACACTGGCCGAACCGACCAGGGAAAGGGACAAGAAAATTTGGAAATAATAATCGGCGGACCGAAAACAGGCGATACATGAGAGACGAAGGAGAAGAAGAACGAGGCGAAGGAGAAGGAGAAATGTAGGAAAAGAATGACCAAGCGACACGATAATGATACTGTATTCTATGTCCTGCTGTGCTCGCAACTTGAAAAGATTATATTATAACAAATTTACGGGCGATTTATTTATCTGTTAATTCAGTTAAATAATGCGATTTGGGCTCATTTGATTATTACGTTATTTGAACATATTATATTCGACGCATGGACATCGTTACGGATCGAACGAAATGAAATGAACGAAAATCAAAGTCAGGGTGCACCGCTATGACTTCCGATCGCGTCGTCCGATTTCATTCACCTTGAGCTCATATGAAAGGTAGTGTCGTTATCTATCTTTCTCTCTCGGAGCAAAATTCGGTATCGATAGGCAAAAGTCAAGAAAAATTGAATTGAAAATTTGAAATTTTTTGGTTTTTTGCGTTTTTCTCGGGTTTCTGTGAGAAAATCACTAGTGCCGCGTTGTCGAGGATTTAACGCCCACTTCAAAGCGTGCTACTCAAAGCACGCTTAAGTTTTGAAATCGGATTACGCGTTTTGATGCTATGACCGGTTATGCCGATATGCTGATAAGTGGAATTTAACCTCACTTTTTTGACAGATGTTAAATGCCAAAATTGAAATCGTCAATATGTTCAGAATTATCTAGCCTTTCATGCTGTGCTATATAAATCTTCGGTCCTTCGTCGTTTTCTCTTCCTAGCAGTTCAAACTCAATAATCGAAATTTCTGAATTTAGTAAAAATTACTCAATAAATTTACTAAAAACACAAAACTTGTTGTCTTTCGATGGCTGTCAAACACACACTGGGTGTCGCAGTTGGCTGAAAAATTTACAGCAGTCATTTGAAGGATTGTACTACCGAGAATTAATATTGATTTCATAATAGTGGCGCCATCTCTTGCTAACGTTAATTACTTCTCAGCCAACCCTCGTATGCAGTATTCGACGGCATTTTATTTACTTTCTAGCTTGTTTCCCGCACATTGTGCTAGCAGCATGTGGAAAGGCGCACGGCACAGAGCTAGAACCGCTACATCCGCTTGTTGGAATGCTATCCCCATCATTCAATGCAATAGGCAATCATATTATGAACGCAATAGGTATGGTTTCCATATTGCGTTAGGTAGCGTTCGGAGCACTGCGCGTCGCAGTTCAATGTATTACTGGTTCGAGTTGTAGTTATCTCATTCCTCGGAAGGGCGGCAGCTCAGTAGCCACATAGATTCTAGCTGGTGAGATATGGTTTTCCGCTACATTATCAGCTTCGAGTGTGGATACGCGTAGACAGAATGGGAGAGAGGCCGATTCAATTGAATTCGTGATATTTTCACTGGGCAGAAGCTCAGAGGCTGGTACACGCATTTCGCTATCTCGCTCTTTCTCTATCGAATTCCGAAAATGTCTGAAAATTCCGGTGAAGCACAATTCAATGCGCCTCGACTCGATTTCAAGTCGCTCTTCGTCGACACGAAACACGAATTGAATGAAATCGCCGGTAAATGGAATGACGTGAAAACTGGATTGACTCATCTCAAACACCTCACACCGGCCGTTAGATATGGTTGGGTATTCGGATTATGTCGAACGATGTCTTAATTTTCTCTCTCGTTCGCTTGTCTTAAAATAAGAATCGAACATCGGTGGAGAACAAGTGAAGCGCATATGCTCATGTCTCATTAGCATATGCACGCACAGTCGCACACCACGATGCGACGTCGCCATTATTCAATTTAATAGAAAAACCATAAAGCATTCGAATAGCGAAGGTGTCTCGATTCCGTTTTCATTCAAATGAAATTTTCGTTATTTTTCGGAGGAATTTATTGTTTTCATATTGA
>JANTFB010120752.1:0-11559 GCA_026546635.1 Porricondyla nigripennis | reverse complement strand
GAGATGGGCGCAAGCGGGGAAAAAAATCTGTATAAATTCAAATAAATTCGATTTCATTTCTTTTCATTCGATTCATCTATTGAACGGTTCAGCATCTCGTTTCGCTCTCATTCGACGAGAAAAGAAGAAGAAGAAAAAGAAGGAGGAGAAGAAGGTGGAGGAGAAGGAGGAGAATAATAAGAAGAAGGAATAACAGGCATGCGGGCTGCGACGTGAAACGGTCGCGCCTTCACGGTCGCTCTCATCGATGTGCCGATTGCATGAAAATTAACGATGCGAAAAATATGTTCCTTAAATTTGGTTCTCGGCGAAAATATCTCTTCCACTCGCAATGTGTGCGTCAGCCTTTGCATCGAATACAAACCATACGGATATGTCGACGGACAAAAATCGCTCGTACGAAACTAGTAGCTGAGAGAGAACGGAATGGAGACGACGATGGCCGGGTGGAGAGAGAGAAATTGGAGAAGTCTATTTCGGAATGTCTTCATTGCTGCCGCACCACATCATCCAACACGACTACTCACATCGTGACGACACACACACCGGGATGCTTCTAGGCAAATGAAATCCAAAGCCTTTTCCGTCGGCGTACCACATATATATATATACTTGAACAGTGAGATGTGCAGCGAACTGCCGCTCTGCATCAACAAAAACAACAGCAACAACAACAATCGAAGCCGTTATGAACTCGTTTCGTTACGCTCACAGACGCTCAGAAGTGAGCAGTGGGCGAAATTGAAGGGAGAAAAGCACACGGAATTGATAAACATAAATTTAATGGTGAGTGAAATACACATTAACATCGTGCTTTCCTCCCAACCATCCGTACGATCGACGCCTGCATTCATATGGCGGCCGGGATCCTATTGAGTGGTTGGGTAGAGGAGCGTCGTCGCCATTGCCGTCAACGTCATCAGAGGCCACACCGAATACCTCACCAAAGAATAATAGCGCAGAAGGATGCGCGCCTCACCCGTCGCGTTCCCCGTCGCCCACCGTCAGCATATACCTCTCTCTCTCTCTCTCTGTTCCGTCGCTCATTGATGGCAAGCGAATGTATTCTGAATGAAATGCTCGAGCGAAAAAAAGAGGAAGAAGATGGAGGAGAAGAGGGAAACGAAAATTTCCATATTAATATCCAGCCAAATAAGAAATGACTGGCTTTTAGTGAGAGACACTGAAAGAGTGTATGCGATCGCGCTCCAGTACATACGAATACGCGTCGCACGAAGCGAGCCCGCGTGGCTCGTATGGGGCGGGCGAATGGCGAAGCGGAAAAATACATATTTTCGCTGTGCGAAAAACAACCGGCTGAGGAAGCGAGAACGAGTGAGTCAGCGACAGAAGGAATCATCGGAAAAAATACGTTTTCTTTTGCCTTTTTTTTCTCTGCTTCTCCTTCTGCTTCTTTCGCTTTCGGTTTTCGCTTCATGCAATAATTTAAATTTCAAATAAGCTCGTGTGCATGGCACGTAATGTAGTTGTGCGGAAACATGTTCAGCACACGTCGAGGCACCTTCCATCAGGCTCATAAGCAGAAAGGACATCGAAGTGGAATGTCGATTGACAATGAACGCAGGCGTGAGTGAGTGAATGAGCGAGCAAGTGTGACAGCGATGGGCGAGAGCAGGAGAACCGAGGAAGAAGAAGAAGAAGAAAAAACTGAAATGGAAATGTTTCGTCCTTTTCTTTTTCGCTGGTGGCTGGCTCTCTTTGAAATGCCATTCAGCTCGTTCGCTGTGATTTCGTTTCACGGGCACAACCGTAATGGGAGAGGGAGAGGTGCCACAGCATCGGCCAGCACGGCTCGTGTGCTTCGGTTGTACCGATGTGGCGTGTGTGGACGGATGTAAGGAGGCACGAGCTTCAGTAGTTTGAGCACTGTGTAAGCGGCTTTCTTTTTCCTTCAATCACTAATATGATCGATTGCCATTTGCCGGTTTCCATTCCACGACGGGGAGTATCGGTGCCAGTGTTGATGTGGTCGCGAATGGCGGTGGCAACGACAGCAGCATACGTGCGACGGGACCTCATGAAAAGAATCTCACGCTTCGCGCACGCCGATCAAGCGTATCCAATTACAATGGCCAAGTAACCGTCAGGCCTGAGCACTCGAGAGGTGTGCGGGGCCGATGCGATGGCGATAGAGGCAGCGCAATAAGATGTGAAATAAATACGTAAATGTATTCGTTTATTTACAGAATAGATAAAATAATTTCAATATGCTTATGAACGAACGGCGTGTGCATGTTAATGCGGATGCCCCGGGAGAAATACTGTGCGAACGCGATGCGTATTTGCATTTTGATCGGAGCACCATTCCCGACCGCCACCACTCAGCCAAACACACACACACGTACCTCGTCACATTGCACAAGCACGGACCCACACTCAAAGCGCGCTTTGGATCAATTTTGTATGGGATTTTCCCTGGCACTCGTATGGCTGCCTGTTCCTTCATCCCTCGATCCTGTTGGCTCGCAAGTACACGGCATCCTCATGCGCGCCGTCGCCGGCGCCGCGGCAACGCATGCAAATCTGTGAGCTTAAATTTACATCAAACGATTTATTTATTTTATTTTATTTTTTTTTTTTTCGTCATATTTTGTGTCGCTCTTCTCCGGCTGTGGGGATTATGGCGCTCGGAATCGAATTAAAATGCTTTGAAATTTTGAGATATTTCCGGTAAATTGACAGGAAATTGGGCCCGTTTCTTGAGCGTGCCACATTTTGCGTTTCAAATTGGCATATCGGAGCACATCAGATCTCGTTGACGGCAAAAGAGCCGATTTGGAGAGCGCGTGCGGCATCCGAAAGCACTTCAGGAAAGAATCCAATGTCCGACCGACGCGGCTTTGGTCATGAAAAACCGCACAATAGCACCGTGCGACAGCAGCAACGAAAACACAATCATCTATCTTCCGCTCGATCTGCCCCTTCCTTCCCTCGATCTGAGTCGCGATGATGCAGTGTCTTGGAATTGCGCGAATCAAACGACAAACAATTCAATTTAGTTCCATTTTTTGTGCTCGACTGTACGTGGCAACAGTGGCAGGAACGGTGCCGGCGCATTCGCTATTTCCATTCAGTCGTCAGCCCCATCCTACCGTCGGCCTGTTGTACATTCTCTTTCACTCTCGTTAAATAAACAACGTAAATTGCTCGACGACGACATGACGAGAAGATGAGCGAACAAACAACAGTGAGCCCTCGCCGCCACACTCACGCACACATCAATGCCACCATCCAGGGGAGCGCGCGTAGCGTGAACGAATCGAGAGCGGAACAGAGAAGAAGAAGAAGAGGAAAAATCCAGGAATAAGAATACCAAAATGTACTCATTGTGTGTGTGGGTGTGTGTGTGTGTGTGTGGGAAGAAGTAGAACGTGTTCCACCACTGTTCCACTGTTCAAATAAAAATATTTGCTTAGAAGCGGATTGGTTTTATTTCTCTCTAATCTAATGCTTTATCGTTCACTGGCAAAAGGTAAAAGGAAAATAAATCGGTTTCTGTTACTCATGTGCGGCGGCGGCGATGGCGGCGCCTGTGTTGTACCTATTTGTTCGCAGGGCCGTACGGCGTATGGAGCGACGCGGACTCAGTTCCCAGAAGCCGTTCTCTCGATTCTGTTCGTGGAATAGCAGAGCCGTGGCGCCCCACATTCACCGAGCACAGACAACCCGTTCGTGACTGAACGGAAATGGTGTGCACCACACGAGAGATGGCTACGAAATTCCAAGACACACGGACGGCTCCATTCTCATTGGAACAACATGATACGACATGTATCGGGTATCGCACATCGCATTGCAATATCGTGGGATGTTTGTACGGAATGGCGCATTCTCCGTTTGATGCTCAATACTCGTTACCCAATCTCCCACACATTTCGATTACGATTTTCGGCCGAACTCTTCGATGCGAATCTGTTGTTGCTGAACATCCGCTGTCACATCCACACCCACAAGGCCCACCACAGTCAGTTCAACGACGTCTGTCATCTGTATCGTTCGACATGGTCTTTTTCCCGCGGCCAATTTCGAATGGAGAATCGACAGTGCGGCAACGTTGAGCACTTCGCATTGCTCATTTCAACGTCGACAGCATTGGCATTCACTTGAAGGTTCTGTGCAGGCCTATTGCGCGATGTTTCACCTTCCTTTCCGTCTTTGCGTCGGACCATCGTGCCATTGATTTCCTCCAGCGGAGTACTTCGTCCATCCGTTCGACACCCTTCGTCTGGGCCACACGCGAACGCGCACTGTGTGTCTGCTACGCAGAAACAGCCCAGGAAAAGCGTTGTGAGCCGGTTAACGTGCCACAAGATTCCAATACTGATGACGCAGCCGAAACAGATTCATCCGAAATAATAACAGATCGCGTCAGGTACGAATATCCTGCGACCTTGTTGTTCTGTGCCCTTCTCGCTCGCCCACCAAGCCACCTTCGCCCCATCTTCGCGCCCACAACCCACGCGATCACATTAGTACACGCGCCGAAACATCTCGCCGTGTACTCGCCGAATAATTTCCGAAGCGCTGCCTGCTGTTCTACCTACACCACCATCAATCAATCGCACGAAGATGATGAATAATAACAACAATCCGGCACCAACAATAAAAATATTCCCAAATCGTTTGTGTTTACTTTTTCGGCGGCTCCTTCTCGTTCATTTGATCCTAAACAATACACTAACCGAATCTCCTCTGGGCCAGAAACGATTCTGTAAGCAAATCGTCTGGCGGTGGGCGAGTGCGTATATGCAGTCGTCCATCAATTCAATCGCATTGCATCGCATCGGCATCGTGCACTCACCACAATGGCGACTGCGAACAATTTGCGTTTGTTATTTTTGCATTTCATGCGGTTGGTTTTTCCATATTCCGAGAAACGGTGGCTGGGGGAATGTCGAGTTCGACGCAAATAATACATTTCCATTTTATTATTATTATCAATTCACTAGCCGTTAGCGTCGTCGTGGCCGTCGTTGACGGGCGATGACGCCCGACGCGAATCGGTTCGTCGCAACGATTCATTCACGTACGCATTGTGAATAAATTTATTGACGTGTTCGTTATTCGCTATTCGCTACCGTGCACGCACGTGTACCGTTCACCGTCAAATGAAGGTCTCCCGCATTCGTCTCGCATATCCGTACGTCGTGGATCGTTTGTTGTAACGCCGAATGAATGAATGCAGCTCATTTTATTCGATGAAACGTACTAATAATATGAAAAATAATATTTTGACGTGAATGAGAATGTTTTTCTCCCGGTTCCCTGCCGCCCAGCCGGAGTCAATTACATATTCAGAGACACCGCAATTCGTTCCGTTTTTGCAGAACGGGACGGGATGGATGGTGCGGATCGACGACTCAAAATCGTATTCATCGTCATCGACCGTTCTCGTCCGTCATGTTGTCGCGCGGGCGGAAGACGACGCATTCAGGTCCCCGGATCGTTTCGAATTGAATGGAACAACCTGGTTGGCTGGTTGACGGCTCTGATGGGCATGGGAGCCATTTTAAATGACCGAAAAATATGTATAAATATGAAAATGGCACGAAGCTATACCACCTACACACGGGCGCCGAGCCCGCTCCGAAGTTATAAATACGTACAAGAGATAAGACCATTTGAGTCCCACAAGCCCACAACACAAATAACTGCACAAATGCTCCTCTATTGGCGTTGCCTGCAGCTCGGCAGCCAAGCACGGTGACTGCCACTGCTGCTGCTGCTGCCATCGCATCACCGTCGCCAGCGCTCGACGATTTTTCGACACATGAATAATTCAGAGAGTGTTCATTGAATTAAGTAAGTATAAAAGAGCAAGATAGAGCATTGTACGTTGTTTGTGGCTCTGCCTCTGACACTCACCCGCCGCCGAATTCTGTTCGGAACACGTGAGCTCTATTGCAGGGAAACGCACACACACACACACACATCGCACCAGTACAAGCAAACCGCGAAAATTCAACGGAAAATGGAAAAGAGAAAAATCCCATTCGGCTTTTTCCTGCGATTTTCACGTCTTCATCATGGCGGCTCCGGCACGAATTCAACCACATCGTACTACACATTCGGTTGAACAATGCCATAGTGCACTGCGTAGCGATCCACTCTGGTGTGTGCGGTTCGCTGTTCCTGCATTTAACGTGGCTCTGCCATTTCGATGCCGCCGCCGCCGCCGCCGCTGCTCCGTTGGCCCATTTCTATCCGTAATTTGATGTAAACTATTTACGATATCACTTCAACGATTAAGTGAGTTAGAGCAAAAAAAGGCAAACGTCTCTGCTGCTCTGCGGTCGTTGTCATGGGCGCAATGCTTCGCGTACATGCAAAGCCAATGCCGGAGTAGTGCAACGCATATGCTGTCGTCCCTTTGCCGGCTGACGTGCCACAAAAATGGTTGCGTGAATGACAGACAGTGCACGATTGTGTGCGCCGTCGAAATGCATGCGATGCCATACGAGCGCCATACGGGCGAACCGAAATTGTGGATTAATTTCATATCCATCTGCGATTCCCCTGGCCCGCCATCGTATGGATGGTTCGGTGCTGGGGCGCCCGAACGAACGGGTGTTGTCGTTAATTTGCAGAGAACTCTGTTTATGAGTGTGCGATGCGACCAGCACTCGTGTGTCCCGGAGATGCTGGTGCGAACGTTTAAAAGTTATTGGTACGACTGTGATTGTGGTCCGGTTGGGCCGTTTTCGGCAATTCCGAAACCGACAGCAGCGAGCCGGGCGACCGGACCGATGAGCGAGGGTGTTCCTCGCACAGCCATTGGACACAATATAATATGCAATGTGGCGCATACGCGCTAATTTCGTGCCGAGACTCCGAAGATGGGCGCTGACAATGCGTTGCGATGGCGAATTCGATCCACGCCGAATGGAGCATTGCGGTGGCCGTCAACGACGACGACGACGACGACGACGACGACGACGAAAAAACGAAATTATTTTTGTCAATCGCAACATCGTGACCATCAGCAAACAGAGAATCGCTGCGTTCGCATCGGAAGAGGCCAGCGCCGACGACCAAACGTAATTCACCCGACGACCGACGAAAGGCAACGACTGTGAAGGGAATCGTGTCATAAATTTTCGCATGGAAATTATGCAAATTCACTGTCCCATTACGAGGAGTAAATATGTACTTAGTGTCAGATGGAGACGAGTGTGCGACCACGACACTTTTTATGGACTGTCTGTGCGTGGCTGTGCGTGTGTACATATTCGGTCAATGAATTCATTCTGATTTTGGCTTTAAACGGCGACGATGGTGCGTGGCACATCCCATAGATCCGACGCGAGCACGCAACGCCGACCGCATTGTCTTCGACGAACGAAATGCGCACATATTTCGGTTGTCCCGCATTTTTCTACGATTTTTCGGTTTGTCATGTCATCTTCCGTTGCGACGACTCCGCAATCAGAATTTCATGAATGCCAGTGGCGGCTGCGACGATGGGCATTGAGTCAGAGCAAGCTCGCCTGCTGGGCAAGACAATGGTCGAAATGCTTCATCATTCCCATCAGTACGTTTCGAATGTCATTTTTTTGCTTTCTGCGGTTTCTTCGGTCGTTTCGGAACTCTTCCCGGCCCCGGAGTCGTCGTCGAGTGTTGTCTCGGTCGTCGACGTCTTCTCGCGCAGGCGCGCCGCCTGTGTTCGACGCTACGCAGCAAGGCAAAACAATATGATTATTGACATGATTTTCACATTTCTCTACGTTCTTTCCATTCGGTCCATCGTCGTCGATCCCGTACATTCCAGCCGATGTGGAGTGTTGGCTGGCTAGTCATTTGCATCAAATGAAAAATCGCCAAAATTAGTCCGAGAATTCACGTTCCGTCATGCGGCATTAGTTCGCCCGAATGCGATGCATACCCCATCAGCACCCAGCAACGGGTTCGCGTCCAATTGACAATGGCCGACTCATGCCGCGACGTCTCTCCTCCATTTTTCTGTCTCTGTCCTTCCGAAGTATCGAGCGTATCTCGTTCGCCAACCGAAATAACAATCGTGCGCGCGTAGGTTTCGCCATCAATTTGTCGGTTGCAGCGCATCCAAATGCACAGACACACATTGTCCCATTGAGTTTGTGTGACCGACGACGATGAGCTGCTGTTTGACGCCTTCGCCCATCTGTCGACCCACCACGCTCCAGTGGCCCGAATGCTCGTGGCATCGTGCACTGCATGTGTTTTTTGATTTATGCGCATCGGCATCGGCCGAAAGTGAACGCTGAACGGCCGAACACAAATCCGAAAAATGAATATTATTGTTTCGCAAAATGCAGATCTGGAAATGAAGTCGGACATTTTCGTTTGGCCAAAAACCAAAAGCCGCACATATGCAATGCCGCACGCATCTATTGTATCGGTGCAATCGCACAACTTCACTCTCGTCGGCTCCGCAGAATGGACGCTTGTTACGGACGAATGTGCAATGGTCCGACACCGACACCGACGCACACGCACCGAAGTCCATATTCACGTGTTTAATTTGCACTAATTGCGGTCGTGCGAACGAGAGAAGATCGATCCGTACACCTGATTGCATCCGATAAATACGTACAAGTGACCATTCGCCTCGAGTATTAATTTCATCAATGGATGAAACGGTTTCCGTGCGCACAGAGCACAGCTGCACACACACACACCCCTTGAACTGGGAACGGTCCTCGACTTGACTTTACGTGTCTGGTGCGTTGGCGATGGCGTGTATCGATGGCGAACCGGTCGCAATCCGCCGCATGCATACATCAATTTATACAATTAGTCAATTAGTTGTTGTTGCCACACCAGTGGGCCAGTGGATCGGCAGGGGCCATCGATATTTGATGGTCGATAGTCGATAGTCGGCGCTCGAGCCGAGCACACACCGAACGAAAACTAAATATAAATGTAATTATGTTCGGTGCAATTGTTTATCCATCATAAGAAGGGACAAGTCACGGTCGCACTCAGATGCTCCTGATTTTCATTTATTTATGCGAACTCCGCATGCAATGGGACTGTCCACTCGACTGAATGGGATGTGTTCGGAGCGCGTACGCACCGATGACGGCAATGAACGTTCGCATCGGCAGCATCGACAATACCGACACCGAGCTAACATCAACGGCAAACACACACGCGAGAGATCTGTATTCCGATCGGGGCCTGGGCGACGACGCAGCCATACCGAACGACCGACAATGTTGTGTGCTCGGCAGCCATTCGCACGTATAAATACTATTAAACGATTCAAGTTTCAAGTGCATGTGCTCGGTGCGATCTTGACGGATGTGTGTCGCCTCAATAGCCGAACACACACATGCGCGCGTGCCCCCGACGCATGCCACACATCGACGCAGTCGAGTGCCGTCGACAAATAAGAACAAGTCGGAAAACACGAAATTAATTGCTAAACAGTTTCCGTTTAACGTTGTTATTTGCGCTCCATCTCGATCGATCCACGTTTCTGGAATTCGAGCATTATCATGTGTTTTGTGATTGGCGTTCGGCTGGCGGCTAGCGGCTGGCGGAGGAGCAAAAATGAAAGGCAAACATCGGCGAGAAGCGAGAATCATCCCGGGCGAATTCCACTTCGATGCGGCGAACGCAAAACTTTTCGCTTGCGCTCAATTTATATTATCGTTTTTGGCCAATTGATGAGGTCAAAAGTAAACAAATTGAAAAACATCTCGAACGATTGCCGTTCCTCATGTTCGTGTTCGGTCCCATTGCTCGTCGTCAACGTCGCTTTGCGCCACAGCCCAGCATCGAAATGATGTTCGGTGCGGTCGGCACATTCTTTGCGACTCCGTCAACTTACTTAATTTTGTGTGAATTATTGATGTTGTGCCAGCGGACGAATACGAACTACGAAGTGATGCATTCGCTGCTCCGAGCTTATGACATGATGGGCCCCATGCCAATCATACGTTACGATGTTACGATATCGCATAGCTGCGGGCTGCGTTATGGCGGTCGCCGACCCATACTCACACTCTAGACGAGAACCGATACGGAAAAGGACGGTCCCGGCGATGCCGTTGTCGGTCCGTAGTCCGGACATGGCGACTGTCGAATGAGGAAGATTCTCACCGCCGCCGAACCGAAATCAACATCACGAAAATCCTTTTCTTTGGCGCGCGCCCACCCTTTGTCCGTTTGGTGGTGCCTGGCGTTTGGGCCTGGTGTCATCCGGAATATACGCAATCATATCGGATGAGAATGTGTAAGCGTGTCGCATGCCTCTCACGTGTAATTTACGGCGACAGAGGACGAAACGCGAATCGTAACGAATTTATTGCGAATGTGAAGTTCACAAGGGACGACTTCATCCGAGACATAGCCGCATGCTCATGCTCACAGCGAACCGAGAATAATGAGAAGAAAGAAATCTCATCTTCCGCTTGAGGCCCGTTTCGTCGAAGGTCTTTCGCCCGAAATTCGACAGCGAATGCTCCTGCATCGTCATCAAGTGGACCCGACTAGTTCATTCAGTCGGAAACACATATTTATCAATTTCCTTCTTCCCCATTCCCCTCCATCACAGAGCTGGCCGCGCGAATTGATTCGAGCGGTCGGCGAAAAGGAAATTCTGCACATTCGATTCCAATCAGTTGAATTTTTTTGAACTGATCGTGTCGAGATGAGCGAATCCGGCGCCCCGACGAAATGCGATATTCGATCCGACGTGGATATCTTCAGCTTCGCCGCGAAATTAATCCAGTTTGAACATGTGAAATTGTACTTTGGCAAACGAGAAACGAACAACAACCAAACCGGGGATTACGATAGGCGCCCATGTGTATTAAATGCGGTAATATCATCATATAATATAATGTGTTTTCACTTTAACGGCAACTTGTGTAAACGTATCGTGTGCGGTTCGGATTCGGAGTACAGTGAAAAGTTTATTTTTTATTCGCACCGACGTCGGCAACAATAGGTCGACGCCAACACACACACGGACCGACGACGGGGAAAGAGGAGCAACAGAGGAAGACACGAAAATAAAAGCGATGTGAGCTGAAAAGTTTTCACCAGCGACAGCCGTTCTTCCACTCGCATACGCCAGCAACGGCACACTGTTTCTGCAACAGCCAACAGCTTTGTCGAGAGTTTCGTGCAGCTCGGTCGCCGGCCGAAAATATGGCATTGCCTCCTATGGTCGCCATTGCTGTGGCCAAACTAAAACTAAATAAAGAAGAGGAAGCAATCCCTCCCCCATCGCACACACACTGGCACACATTGGCTCACTCCACTTCTTCTCCGTCATTCTCTATTTCTATACGGATTTTATCTGACCAGAAGATCAATGTGCGCACTTAGCCTCGCAGTGCCGGAGAGAGGAACCAAGAACAACAACAGCACGACAAACGAATCACACGATTCTCGTTTCTGTATGTTTTGGCGAAACTGGTCACTGCGCACAGGCACACTTACACGATTCACATCGGCAGAAACGAGTACGACTTCGTTCGATCCGATGTTGTCTTTTTTCACTTGTTACAAACGCCCCGGCTTAACTGAAAAGTCAACATAAACACA